>JAECWJ010000249.1:0-23111 GCA_018150375.1 Drosophila sturtevanti | reverse complement strand
AAAGTCAATTAAAGGAACCGCTGAATCTAATGCAAAATTTACGCTAAAATCGCCACTTGAAACCATTGGAACTTTATCGTAATCTTTTCTAGGTATCCGATGCTTCTGGTGTATACTTTATTAAATCCTTTCATGAATGAATTCCGTGATGCTATTTATTGATTGATCTCGGGTGAAATATAAATTGCCAACAATTAAAACTGTTTTTCCATTGCTCAATCTGGTTTCGTATGCACATATTTCTCACATTTTAGAGAGCTGAACAGACAGTGATTCTAGTTGCTTTGGTATCCATATCTACATATCTGTGGGAGTTACAATAAGAGCACCGTCATTTCGATTGTGGTATATTGCAATACCGCCTGCTCTCGTTTGTGGTCTTTTAAATTGAACTACAATGATGAAATTGGGAATGCCAAAATGGTTTCATTATCCAACCAAGTCTCGGAAAGAATTAGAAAATTTGACGATGTTACTTTGTCTAACTGCAGATCGTGTACATGAGCGCGCAAACTTTGGCAATTAATGGCAAATAATGACAACCCTTCCTTAGCTGTTATAAAATCACTTAATAACGTTCCAATTGTTTCGCTCAAGTCGATTGAGATGTAGCCTTTTGAAACAAAGCCGGCAACTCAATTGTAGATACCGTTCCTCTTCGGCCATGAACATATATATATATATGTATACAAAGCGTACTTAGGTATACATATGTATATGCATGCACAATTTGCCGGCCGAAAATGTACATACAAGTTAGTAACGAATAAATTTCGCGACCAAGAAATCACGTTGCGCTGGACTGATGTCAGTTGCACTCAAAGTGCTGACCTGACGTCTGCATTACTTCCGCACGCGCCAACCAAAATTGCTGAATTCAACATTCACCCGTTACCCAACAGGCCATCGATCTACAGCACGATGCCGGAAAATCCCCGGGCCGACTCGCGCAAGCCACAGCTTGTTAGGGATAGATTTGGTTTAAGTAAAATCAGTTGCACATTGACTATAAATAACTCGTTCTCGGCACAAGATCGATCTTAAAAAGTCTAAACTTATATTTTTTTATTCGATTTAATTAACGGATAATTAACTGGCGCGAGCAGGGACCGGCAAGTGTGACAAAAGAACATTCTACGCGCACCTCGTCGGTTAAAAGTGAACAAAAAACCTAAGTGCAACTCGCGTTAATTAATTTTAACGGTCGGTTTTTTTAACTCACAAGGCAAAACAGAACTTAATTGTTCGACTGCCCAACGGTGGATGACAATTCTTTGTAAGGCAAGGCCGCAGGAAACTCTTTCGAAGAATGATCGCAGGATTCCCGAGTAGAGGAAATAACTCAAAAAAGGATGAAATCCGGACCGTCAGTGGAGGTCACCACCGCAATTTACACTAATGTAAGCTAGTGAATAATATAGAACATAAGCATATTGACAAAGAAAATAAAAATTTAATATATAGACAAAAGAAAAGAAAAATTAATATTTCGACAAAAGAAACGAAAATTAATATTTTGACAAAGAAAAAAGAAAATTAATATCTTGAAAAATATATCAAAAACAAAATCGAGAACAAACACAAAAAAAATTTTCCTTTTGAAAAAAAAAAAAAAAAAAACCATATTAACCAAAAATAAATACAAAAACATTCCCTACAAACAAACAAAACAAAACCAAACACATATTCCAAGAAAAATCTGCAAATAATTTAAAACAATTTCAAATTTATCAACATTAATTTTCAACTACTATCTTACAATCATAATAATTCCTACAATATCAATTCCTACATAAACATTTTTTATCTGAATAAGTAAAACAAGAGCAAATAGTTACAACAAATTTCAAATCTCTCAATATTTAATTTACAATTACCACCTTAAAACTAATACCAATCTCCTCACTGTATGGCTAACGAAAATAATCTTATTAGGCCCCCAATTCTAAGTGTACAAAACGAAGAGGATCAGCCTCAAACAAGTGAACATTTTTTAAATAGACAACAACAAAGACAACTCGACAGACACAACGTACATTTACAAAATAGAGTAATGGCAAATAACGTAGAACAAATAGCTGCCATAGTTAGCCAGATCTTGGCGCAACAGCTACCGACACTAGTGAAAGAATTCAACAATCTTCAAGAGAATTCAACAACGTAGACGATCAGGGATATCCGCAAATCAAAGGGAGAATTTAGGTGATTTAGACAGAGTACCAGATATTGTTAAATGCATTAGAGAATTCTCAGGTAACCCAACAGAATTCAGTTCATGGAAAAAGGGTATAGATCGCATACTTTCAGCATACGCAGCAGAAGTTGGTTCGCCAAAATATTTTGGGATTTTGCACACCATAAGAAATAAGATCACAGGTGAGGCCGATACGGCTCTTTGAATCATACAATGTCCCTCTAAACTGGAATGCCATTTCCAAATGCTTAACACTACATTATGCAGATAAGAGATATCTAAGAACACTAGAGTACCAAATGACAATGTTGATACAAGGTCAAAATCAATCAGTAGAAGAATTCTATCAAACAGTCTACAAACATCTTTCGTTGATTTTAAATAAGGTAGGATGTATGGAGTTAAGCAGAGAATCCGAAACACTCATGACAAAAGTATATCGTGACAAAGCACTAGATACGTTTATACGAGGTCTAAAGGGTGACCTACCTCGACTCCTTGGTATAAAGGAACCGGTAGATCTGCCTTCCGCCCTACATTTTTGTCTCAAATTAGAAAACCAAAACTATCGTACTAATATCGCAATGAACAAACATCAACCGACTACCTTTAGAAGCACAGATAAGCCCATTCCAGCACCCCGTACAATACATCCTCCAAATAGAGCAGGCTATAATCAAACTATCAGGACGCCACCTATCAATTTCAGACCACAGCTCCCAGTTCGTACTCCTTGGCCGAACACTACGCAATATAACCAACAAGCTTATCATACAGGACCGACTCCTCATTACCCGACTCAGCAAATATTTGCTCCCCCTCGCCCATTGGCACCAAAGCCTCAGCCGCGTCCTGAACCAATGGACGTAGACCCTTCCATACGCACCCGAATGGTGAACTACATGAACAGACCTAACTTTGTAGCAAAGAAACGACCTCCAGACCCAACAAATGAACCTGATAAAAGACAGCGAAACTTCAACATTCAGACGAGTGAAGAAGGATTATTCCGAAATAGAAACCACTGACAATTTTATAGTGAACAAACAATCTCAGAAGACCAAACAGATACTCCTTTAGCAGAATATAGCGAACAGACAGAACACACAGACTACAGCCAACCCGAATTTTCAGACATAAATTTTTTAGAATGAAAAGCTCCTCTCTTCCTTATATTGAATGTAAGATGAGGAGCGGGAAAATTTTAAAAATATTAATAGATACAGGATCAAATAGAAACTACATCCAACCTAAGTTTATAGACAATGCTATTCCAAAAAAAAACCCTTCGAAGCTATTACAGTCGGCGGGAACATTAAAATCACACACCATAAATTCGCTAACCTTTTTAATAGATCAGACATTAAAGTAAAATTTTTCCTATTACCCACTTTGAAAACTTTTGACGCTATATTAGGCAACGACAGCCTAAGGGAACTAGACGCTGTTATCCAAAGCAGCAAAAATCTATTGATTATAAAAAACAATATCTGCATACTCATTAAAGAAAAGAGACTTGAAGCAGTCAACACCGTTACAAAAGACAAAATAGAGTTTCTCGGCTTTATCATTCCAGATAAAGGCGTTGAGACCAACCCTGATAAAATAGCAACCATTTCCAAGTATCCTCTTCCAAAAACACTTAAAGACTTGCGATCATTTATTAGACTGGCTAATTATTACAGACGGTTCATAAAAAATTTCGCTAAGTTAGTAAAACCACTTAGCTCTCTTTTTAAGAGGGGAAGATGGACGAGTGTCCAAAAATCTGTCTTCAAAAAAATTTATTAATCTTAACCAAGAAGCCATAGATTCCTTCAAGAAAATTAAAAACGCTCTAGTGTCTAACGAAGTCATCATACAATACCCAATAGCATTCACCCAACATAGTGCAGAAAACTCAAGCCACAACCTGATACCCAGTATCGAAGTTCCGATCAATGCATTTAAGAATCAAATATTCATAGACAAATCCGATACAACCGATCATAAGTTTCAAATCCCTTTCCCAACATTCCACAGACATTTGATAACTAAACAAGAGTTCACAGAAAAAACCCTAATAGAAATACTAAAAAATTACCTAAACCCTTCCGTGATCAACGGAATAATAACCTCCGAAGAAATCATGAACCAAATTCAACAGATATTTCCCAAGCACTTTAGAAACATAAAAATAAGATTCACGCAGACACAAGTAAAGGACTTGACTAACGAAACAGAACAGGACGAACATATTCTTAAAATTCACAATAGAGCTCACCATAACGCACTAGAAAATAAAAAACAATTGTCAGAAACACATTACTTTCCCAAGATGAAACAAAAAATTATAGCATTAGTCAAACAGTGCCAAATTTGTAAAGAAGAAAAATCAAGACAGGACAACATTGACCGAATTAAACAAAAAACAAACTACAGATTTACAGAATCATAATAAAAACGAAAACAAATACGCACATACAAGCCAGCGGAAGAAATATATGTCAAAATTAATAATAGATTAGGAACTAAATTGTCACCAAGGTACAGAAAAGAAATAGTCAAAGAAGATAAAAACACAACTTTACTAACAACAACTGGA
The DNA here is from genome assembly GCA_018150375.1 of Drosophila sturtevanti. Taxonomy (NCBI): domain Eukaryota; kingdom Metazoa; phylum Arthropoda; class Insecta; order Diptera; family Drosophilidae; genus Drosophila; species Drosophila sturtevanti. The sequence goes on along the minus strand of JAECWJ010000249.1, from coordinate 18,333 downwards.
AAAACGATACACAAGAGCAATATAAAAAATCTATAAATTTTACAGGATACTGATTACAATGACGACTACATTAACGGAAGGACACCTAGACGTATCAAACTATACCGACGCACAAACTGTTAATATAATAAAAGGAATAGGGAAACTACAGATATCAACAACGCGAATAGTACAGGTGATAGAATTAGGACAAATTAAAGAAGCATTAGACAATCTCCTATTACTCACAGAACAAGATCTTAAAACAAACCCCTTATACCACACCTTGCATCATGAAATAGAACAAGCAATGATTACTTTCAGCACATTGGCAATATACCAGAATCGTCATAGCAGAGCAATCAACATATTAGGCACAGCATGGAAATATATAGCAGGTAGCCCGGACAATAATGATTTAGTAATGATAACGGACAATTTAAACAAACTAATAGATAATAACGACCAACAGATAATCATTAATAAACAACTGGAAGACAGAATCAATAAATTAACAAAAATTTCAAACGATCTAACCAATAGCATAAAAAAAGATTCACTTGTAGGGGATGAACTAGCTGTTAGTTTTCAAAACCAAATAAGGTTAATAAAAGAAGAAATAATAAATATTAAATATGCCATACAGTGGGCCAAATTAAATTTAATAAATACTTTCTTACTAGGAAAAAAAGAAATTCAAATTATCAGTAACAAGTTTCAAGAAAGTAACATGCCACCATTAAATATAGAAGAAATGTTAGAATTCGCAGATGTCTCCATTTTGCATAATGGAACAACACTTTTGTACATTGTAAAAATTCCTAATTTAGAAGAAATAGATTGCAAAAATTCAATCATCAAACCTGTAATAAAGAACAATAGTATCATCAATCTCAAATATAAAGAAAATATTTCAATGTAAAGAAGAACTATGGAATATCAAATAATTGTAAAAATACAACAATATAAAAATTTGCGATAAGACAAAAATTGTTAATTTAACTAAAGATAGTTGACCCTAAGATAATTCGGGAGAACTGTGCGACTTTAGCAACGCAGACCACATCCCAAAGTAGAAGAAATCGACGATGACTAACCTGTTAAGCACTTCAATGGAACCGTCGAATGGCAGAAGGAGCAAAGAAACTAAGAGGCACATACCTGTTAAACTTCGAATGAAACCATAACTGTCAATCAGAAGACGTTCAGCAATAAGAGATTTCAGTAATGAAACCCGGAAGCCCCATAATACAGATCACACCAATGGAGGCGAACGCATCAGGATTCTCCATTGAAAGCACTCGAAGAATTACATGTCAACAACATCAAAGTCATGCAAAAGATCCAAGTGCACTCAACAACCAATAGAATTAGCACTTGTCTCCCTATTTATTACCGGCATCCTCATCAGTTTCCTACTGCATCTAGTGATAAAGAAAAAAGGAAAAAGGGTCATCGTACAACTCGACCAAAAACAGATGTGCTCTAAAAACGATCCAACGCTGACCAATATGAAGAAGATCGAAAGCCGAAACATTCCATTTAACGATATACCATTCTTTTAACGGATCACTTGAGGACAAGTGTAAACTAGAGGAGGAAGAGTTAGTAACGAATAAATTCTCATGACCAAGAAGTCACGTTGCGCTGACCGATGTCAGTTGCATCAAAGTGCTGACCTGACGTCTGCATTACTTCCTGCACGCGCCAACCAAAAATTGCCGAATTCAACATTCACCCGTTACCCAACAGGCCATCGATCTACAGCGACGACACCGCCGACGTCGCTGCCGCTAAGCCACAGCTTGTTAGGGATAGATTTGGTTTAAGTAAAATCAGTTGCACATTTGACTTTAAATAAATAACTCGTTCTCGGCACAAGATCGATCTTAAAAAGTCTAAACTTATATTTTTTTATTCGATTTAATTAACGGATAATTAACTTACATACATATATGTACATATGTGTGTACGCATGCGTTTAAATTAAATTCTGCCGGCGTCGACAAGCAAAGACCAGCCGACGGTGCCCGAACTATCCAATATCGTCGCCGAAACACTTCGGCTACCGAAAAGAATTGAGCAAACACAAATAAGGAACGCTATATAACTCTGTTCTATCTCATTCTCTCGCAGGCTATAAGATCTATATGTATGTCTCTTTTTAGTGTCGCTTTTTCGTTTCATCGAGTCTCAAATCACTCCCAACGATTCTAAAGAAGTTTTCACTTCAAAAAAAGAAAAACGAAAGTAAAAAAAAAATAAAGAGAAAAATTTTCATTTATAATAAAATTTTTATATAATAATAAGCTAACTTAAAAAACAAGATAGAACAAAATTTTATTTCAGTTCGTGATAAAGACAATAAGGAAACACAATTTTTATACAAAAGACGCAAAAAAACATTCAAAAAGAAACACAACTAAATAACTACATATATATTGGAGTACTAACATATAACATAAAAAAAAAAATAACTACATAATATTATTACGTTATTTCTCTAAAAGGGGAGGTGTAGTATGTTATATGCCAAACAAGCATATGCCCACCGTATTGTAGTGTATACAATATGTAAAGTGGTCATATGCCCAAATTTAATAATAGAGTATCAAGCGCATTAACATAGAGACACTTTGTCGCTTTGTTTACATAATATAACCGCCGTCAAGTGCCGCAATATGATCAGCCACTTATATGTGGACTGGCCCGCAGCGTGAGAACTGCAGCGTAAGCACTATGACGTTCTGACCATTCGGTACCAAGCGCATGTATATGCCTTCTGCACATACATATGTATATACATATTTAACAATATATACAAATACATATGTCATGCTTATATACTCCCGTTCTGTCGCTGTTTTGAGCGACAGAACTCAAAATACTTATGTACTAAAACTTTTAGGCTAAGCAAGAAAACGTTTTATAAAATAAAATCAATTCGGTTTACACCGACAGAAAGAAAACAACGTCTATTTTCTTGAGCCTGAACAATTAACTTTACAACATGTACAACATTGAACACATACTACACAATTCTAAACTGGACTTTAAACTAAAAATACCTGACTCTCTGTATTTTCCATAGTTAATTAAGTTATTAATGTTTACTTCCTCTAAAATAAGTCATCTTAAACTTGAGCAATTTTGTAAAGATTGCAAATGTAAACAAAGCTCTGAGCTCATGCTTGACTTTGGAGTCCTGGTTCTCATGCAGGGCTGCAACAACTAATCAATAGTTCATCAATATATTGTGAGCTTTCCGTCCACAGTGAGATGGTGAGGGAGGAACTTGGTGGCAAGGTTTGGTCAGCAAAGAAGAACTTAGCAACAATGGAAAAATAGTGTTGTATTTAGAGGTTAAGGAAGGTTAAGGACATACACTTGTGTGTATGTATGTTACCATAAAAAAATTAAATGAGACTTAGAATTGAAAACAAGACTTTTGTTAATTGGAAATTGGTTTGCGGCTGTACACCCCCTGGTAAGAGCTCAAACTCGACACGACTGATAATTCGCGCACTACCAAGCGGTAACAATAATCCGAAATAAGTTCAAGGGCCCCGCTAGAGCGTTATTAGCATCACACGATACTGTGTTAAATTTCGATGGAATAATTTAAGATTAGATTGCACATATTCAGATAAAACGTGGCTCCACGATTTACGCCACGATTTAGAAGTGTGCAGACAAAGTAATTCAACGCTCGCTCAATACTACGATGAGGTCGAGCCTAAAGGGTAAAAAAATCACTATTTTTCCCGACTCCGCTTTGACTATAGCCAAAGAAACCGAGCATGGAAAGAAGTTCCTTTGCGGTATCATATGGCAAAACCTTGGAAGAAAGAAATCAATCGAGTGAAAACAACGGCTATCAAAAGAAACAAAAATGAAAATCAGGTAGGCAAGAGGCTGATAAAGCCCAGGAGAAGAATCCCCATTATAATAAAAGGTAGGGAAAACCATAGTGCGGCAATAATGGACACAACCAAAATCATAACATAAATCGAGATCAGTCACCCGAACCAATGGAGGTCGATCCATCTATATCATGATTCAGGCAATCAACAAATTCTCCAAAAGGTCCAACGTCTAGTGATCAGAGCAGTAATAATCAAAATTACAAGAGGATCAGCCAGTCTGAACGTCTGTCAGACCATAGACGTCAGAGAGTAAATAAAGTTGTCCAGGGATCCCTTTATCTCCGTGGTAAGCAGCCGAAAACTCCAGGGATACCTCTGGTGATGAATGCCCAGAGGATTCTGGCTGCCAAGATTGAAGAAAGCTCGTGAATTTTTTAGGGAGCACATCTGATTGCCGTTCATTGAACGACAGTTTAGTGGAAGAAAACTAAAAATTCTAATCGATTTAGGGGCGGCCAAGAACTATATAAAAACAGAACAGAACAGTTGAACACCCCTTCGAAGTTAGTTCCATACATGGTTCTAACAAGATTACGCACAAATATCTCATAAAAATTTTTGGGCGAACACCTTTCTTTGTGATAAATTCACTGACACCATTTAATGGCATAATATAATTCGATTAAAAAAAAAATTGGGCTAATAGATTCAGTAGAAAAGTCGAAATACCACACCAATGTCAACGACATTGTTGTCCCACAGGCAGTAAAGCTAAAATTCTAGAAAGTAATATTAAATAGGCCAAAAGCTTTTGCGGCCTCAAATGGGGTGTTGCCTTATGACACTTCAGTGGTGGCCACTAGAAGATCTGTCTTTTCTAGACTGTACCCACACCCCAAGGGCGTAGCAGATTTCGTTAACAAGGCAATCAAAAGCCTACTCCAGCATACAGGTAGTTGACAAGAAAGTCCATGACGAGCTGGCAACAAAAACGCCTCGTCATTGATTTTAGGAAATTAGTGTGACCACATGGGCGGTAGGCTATTCCGGGATGGCCGGGATATCGGAGATATACATACACATAGCGGCAGAAGTCTAAGTACAGTTCAAACTCGCCACTTATATCATAAAAAATTAAGTTAAGCTTTCGATTAAAAATTATCAATTAAATTTTAATTCATTCTTTTAATTTAAATCTTTAATTTATACTTTCTTTCGCAACTGAAATAACATAATTCAATTTTTTAAAATTAAGTAAAAAAAATATCAAAGAAGCTAACTTCGGCCGTGCCGAAGTTTGTATACCCTTGCAGATTAATTGATTACTTTCTCCGTCATATCGGATTCAAGATATTTTAAAAATTGGAAATATAAAATTTAAAAAAAATTTGAACCAAAAAAGGAAACAGTAAGAAAACTTCAAGTTTGCCAACGGCCGGATTTGAACCTCCGCTCACGTCATTTCTAGAATCGATCTCTACCTATTGCTCTACCAAACTTATGATTCACTACCTCGCTATTTCGGTATACATTGCAAGCGTCCAGCTTCTCGCTCTCTAAAGTTTCTGACGAATTCTAGAAAACAACAACACAATACAAATAGTTTTTTGTCTCTTTCTGTTTCGCACTCAGCTTGTAGCACGTGTTCGCATATATGTATGTATGTTTGTATGTTTCCATGTATGTTGTTTGTGTACGCATATATAAAAGCAAATATAAACGTATTTAATTGGCTGCATATGCAAACATACTGATGCTGATGGGGGTTGATTCATTGATTTTATTGATTTATGTGGGTGTTTATTATCCGATCTGATTCAAACTTACTGATATGATGTAAAAGTATAATTCTCATCTGTTCACCAAATTTGGTTGAGATATCTTAAAAAACAAAAAAGTTTTTCTCACAAAAACATACTTTTTCTGATGGGGGTTGATTATTGATTTTATTGATTTATGTCGGTGTTTATCCGATCTGAATCAAACTTGCTGGTACGGTGTAAAAGTAAAATTGTCATCTATGTGCCAAATTTGGTTGAGATATCTTAAAAAACAAAAAAGTTTTTCTCACAAGAACTGTTTTGCACAACTCACATTTTGACCGAGGTACCTCTGATCTTTCCTATTTTTCTATAACTTATAGTTGTCCGATCCGACCAATCTTTAAACTTGATTTGGATAAATCATCAATGAAGAGAATGATATGACTTTTATTCATGTAGCTCAAAATTTAAGATCGATTAAGTATGTAGAAACAGACAGACGGACATGGTCATATCGACTCGGCTTTCGATGCTGATCAAGAATATATATACTTTATGGGGTCGGAAACGATTATTTCTATGCGTTACAAACAACTGACCAATTTTATTATACCCTCTGCAAGGGTATAAAAAATTCGTCAAATTAAGGCGGCCAAAAGTCTACGTACACCAATTCTTCTTTCATTTTTTTTTCTAAAACTAATAGGACGTCGGATATCCTTTTTGTTTCATAACCTCCGCCAGCCTCCTTGGCATTGACTGCACCAACTTCTCAGTATCAGCTCGGGTTATTTTTGCCCATTCTTCAGCCATAATATATTTGAGCTGTTCCTTTGATCTGATGGTGTGCATTCGAATCCTTCTTTCGAGCAGCTTCCACAAATGCTCAATAGGGTTTAGGTCAGGAGATTGAGGAGGTGTTTTGAGTTGTCGTGGCACATTATACAACAACCAGGACTTGGTATAATAGGCACAATGCTTAGGATCATTGTCCTGTTGAAAATAAAAGTTTGCTGGCAGGTGTAATTTTTGACAGCTGGGCATCAGATTCTCCTTCAAATTGTTAACGACATTTGTTGACTCATTAAGGATGAAATGAATACCGAATTTCCCACTCCAGCCTCTGCCATGCATCCCCACACCATCACACCTCCGTCTCCATGCTTAACTGTTGCACTCATGTTCTGTATTTCATATGCAGTGCCCGGTTTTCTCCACACCAATTGGCCTTCCTTTAATGCCAAAGATGCAAAATTTGCTTTCATCCAGAACTATGGAGGCTTTTTCAGATATTCTCTGGCAAAGGCAAGACGCTTTAGCCGGTTAGTTAAACTTTTTCGCAGACTCAATTATATAGCCAATATGAACCATCTGACCGAATTTGAACGAAATTGGTCAATAAATATCGGAGATAATACGCATATATGTTTTGTACTGAAACGCCATGGGCAGCAGCAGCCGAAATCTGTGAGCGAGATAGCACGCACACGTTGCTTTGTACCGAATGACGCATTAGTTTCGTTCACTGATATGAGTGCAAAAAGAAAAAAGTTCAATTCAAATCAACAACACCAATTTATATGTATATGATAGCAAAAGCTGACGAAACATCTGTTGTCTTCAAAGCTTCAGCTGTGCAAATATTGAAAGAAAATCGAAGGGATTTATATATTTAGTCTTTAGAATAAATTAGTAATTCATTGCAAAAACGATTTTGGCGCCAAGAATTACTTTAAATTTAAATTAATCGGAGCTAAGTCAGCCGTTTCGCCCACTGTGGATTGATTACAATGTCGTCCAACATTTATTGCTTTGGATTGGGGAAACCCAGACAAAACCCAATCAGACCATTAAAAAATAATAATATGTGGTACAATTTCAATTAGTAGGTACAACAATGAAATGTTTATAAGTATATAAAAATTTAAAAAAAAATTAATAACGCCTTCATTTATCATCAGCAACAACAAAAATTAAAGTTGGTCATCTTCACCAGTAAGACAGATTATATTTCGCAGGCGCAAGAATCTATGTAGGTGGTACTAAACGTTTAGTTATCATATCTGCAAGTTGATTCTCTGTGGGAATATACTCGACAACAATAATTTTATTAACAATTTGCTCACGTGAGAAGTGATATTTTATGTCAATATGTTTTGACCATTTGTGGCATGTTAGGTTATTGGCTATACTAATAGAATCGTAAGGAAGTTTTCCGACCGGGGTACAGATCTCAATCTTCCCAGGGCTTTTAGACTACAGAAAATTTATAATAAAAATACCGAGACCCGAAAATTGCAGAGAGGGAGTCAACCCCACGTGATGGAAGGGTGACTCAGTTGCCATAACGCTAAAATCATGGAAAGGTAGAAGGGACAGATACGCATACATAACAACAATGATTATGCTTCGAGGAATAGAGAATCCTCTTTAAATCAATTAGGATATCACCCGGAGATTGATTTAAAATGAGGATACCTTTATACGTGATCAGTATGGATTTGTTAAGGAATCAATTAGGGTATCACCCGGAAATTGATTCTCTTAACCAGGGCCGGCGGCACGCGCTTAGCCCGAGTGGGTAGTGAAGACAAATTATTTAAAACCGAGAAGCTCCTTTCATTAGAGCACGTTGATCCAGGAATCGTAATTATTAATCGAATGAATCGCACAAATTCCGGAATAAGGTCCATATAACATTTGTGTTCTCTCAAAAAATTAACTATTTCTCGGATATTGCTGACCTTTTTTCTTTCGCGCCGTAAAATTTCAAGAAAAAAATCTCTATCATTTATAAGTTTAGGATCTTTGAAGTCCCCCCGATAAAAGGATACAATTTTTTTGACATCGTTTGATTGACCTATAGCAAAACTCTCTAGAGAATTAAAAAATCTAGCTGAATCAGTATCGAATCGATTTTTCAATGAAGAATACACTTGGTCGAAAATTTCACAATACATTTTCTTGTAAAAATCTTCAGGAGATTCGAAAACATGACCTTTGGAACTAGAATTTTGAAAACGCTCTGGCAATTTTCGTTTCCTTGGTAAATCAGCTTCCTCAATTTCAAAATTCTTAGCCATTTCTTTACAATTTTGCCAAATCTTCGTAAATTTGGAATCACGAGTACTGTTCATAATTTCCCCAACAATTTCTATCTTTTTATGTGAATCGACGACACAAAGCTCAGAGTGCTGTAGATCTTTGTTCAGAATTTCGATACGATCGAAAATTTCGATGGTTGTTACTAAAAGGAACAAAAATTTGAATGACTCCATGGAATGGTGAAATCCCGAAGCCTTCGCCACGATAGTGCTATGAACATCTCTATTTTCAGTGAGATTTTGGAAAAATTTCATCAATGTTTCGTAGTTGGCAGCTACAGTCTTCAAAGATTTTATTCGAAGCACCCATCTGTTGAAAAATAAAGTTCTGTAACTCACATAAATAATAAGAAAGACCTTTAAATATATTTTTACCTCGTGGGACAGTAAGCAGCTAGAGCAGGCAAATCTTTTCATTTTTCTTCTTCGGCAGAGGCCTGAAGTTCCTGGAATTGTGCAATGCGTTTTGGCGAGTCTCGCACAAAATTTATCAAGTCCTTTACAACTCCGATAAATTTTCTCGCTTCTAATATATTTTCAATGCCGTCTTGAACTGCTAGATTCAGATTATGAGCATTGCAAATGTATAAAAATAGCTCGATCTTCTTCTTCCTGTATTCGCTGTTGCAAGCCAGAGATTCTTCCAAAAACATTAGCTGCTCCATCATAGCATTGGCCTCTGAGTTTGACTAGTGGCAGCTGAAAACGTACTAGGGACATCTTTTACTATTTTAAATAATGTCTCGGCTGTCGTCTCTTTTGTAGAATAAAACCCCATAAAATATTCCGTAGACAGAAGATCTGGAGAGGCAATTCTGAAATAGATAGATATTTGCTCCATTCTTGATACGTCGGCTGTTTCGTCTAAAAGTATAGAATAGAATTCGGATTTTCTGATTTCTTCCAAGTTGTCGTTTATGATTTCTAAAATTTCATTTTGTACCGTATGATGCAACCACTTGTCTTGTGTTTTTTTCAGCCATGATTCCAACTGTGGCACATCTTCGGCCCGTGCTCGTAGAATTGTCATAAAATTTGAATCCTCGTCATTTGCAGCCCCACGAATCGCTAAGCCTTGCCTACCCAACAACTTCAACGTGCTAAAAATCTTCTTTAACGCTGTACGATGGTCCATCATTTGTTTATGCGTAGCGGTGGAAAGTTGCTGAACAACGTTTACTGATTTTTGATTTTTTAAAGATTCAGTGCACTTAAAATGCAAACTACTCGTAGAATGTTTTCTAAGTCGATCGGCTGCATGTTTCCAGTAAGAGAATCCAGTCTGAACCCACGTTTCTTTAGATTTAAGTTCATGTGAGTCGAGGTCTAGTACCAAGTTTTTATTACAGGCTTCAGTGCAGTTTGTACAAATCGCCCAATTTTTTTTATTATGGTCTAACCAAGGATTTTCTTTTTCCAACGTGGAAAAGCATCTGGTAATGCCGTGAGTGTAGGATCCGCTTGTAAAAAGAAATATTTACGAATTGTTATTCAGCAGACAGCAGAATTAAGAATTAGGCAAAAAATTCACGTATAATCAAACGAGGCTTTTGGATAAACCCTGCGCTGTGATATCGTATGAAATTCGGAAAATCTAGCATTTGTTCAATGACAAAATTAACAATATTTTTTCCAAAATTACCAATAAAAAAGTTGATCCGTTATTTCCTTCCAACCGCGGCTTTTTACCAGACAAACGGTCACACGTTGATTGCACGATAGGTTTACTGGTCGAAGTTGACGCACTCTCCTCCTCTTGCCGAGAAGCACTTTCACCTGTCAGCTTTATATTCCGAATGAGAAACCGGTCCATGCTCTTATATTAAGCTTAAAATCATTCCTACAAAAAAATCACTTTGGTATTGTACAAGAATGGTCTGCACGGGCGCGACTCGCGATGCTAATACACTCATACATTGCATTGTGTGTATCGATTCCGTATCGATTATGTATCGATTAAGGCGCGCTTAATCACTTCACAAGCACGCCAAAGAGCGCGCTTTTTTTAAATAATATATCGGTCTTTTGTCAGTTTGTAAAGAACGATTTTAAGCAACTTTTGATTAAGTTTGAAGATGCTTTACCGTGAGAACTTCAATAAACATACTACGTGATTTTCAGAGAATTTCCGAGTGGGTAATTACCCACTCGGAAAATTGCCGAGTGGGTAGTACTACCCATACTACCATAGGCTGCCGCCGGCCCTGCTCTTAACTATCCATCCTATAGATCACTTAAACTTAAGACACAAGACAACAATACTACGTTTAATGATTAGGGAATCTCCTTCAAATCAATTAGGGTATTACCCGGAGACTGATTTGAATAAAGATGAGTCTATACATGATTAGGATGGAATTAGCTAAGGAATCAATTAGGGTATCACCCGGAGATTGATTCACCTAACTGCCTACACTATGGACGAATTTAATTTGCAAAAAAAAAAACACAAATGTTCAAAAGAGGAGTGGTCCACTTAACGCATCCTTAAGGATGATGGACCATCTACCCTGTCTACCATGCATGGTTCAGAAGTAAGGACATTGATGTGAGTTTAAGCGGAGCAGGATTAGCTGGCTGTCGAAGAAGTGAGGTCACACATGACAATAAAAAGTACGAAGGCACTCTTTTATATTCATTGAACTTTTAAATTTATTATTCTTTCTTTTTAATTTTTTTGTTTTTATTAATTTCACTCCTGCCTACCACACCGGAAAACCACTGACCAACCCGAGCTAATTTTCCCCACCATGTTCCCTCATTTTCCACTCACCTGCGCTCCATGCCTTAGCTTACACACTTCCTAGGGTATCTTGATATCCTTGATCCTTGATCCTTTCTGGGCACTTAGTTTTATATCCTTCTCTGTCTTTGATTATTCACTTGCCACTTTTGTTACTTTGATTTAATTTGTTGTTTTACTATTGCGATCTGTTCACTTTGAAAACTTTTTGATAATTGATTTGCAAGTTTTAAACTTGCATTGCCCATGGCCTCGTTTTGTTAGATCGACGTCAGCAGCGACCAATCAGATCGATGCTGCAGTCGCCTAATTCTAGTGCGTGCCGTTATTTTGCGTATGCCTTTTGTCTTTTGCTTAAGTCAGTACTTTTCCATAGCCAGTTACTGGTGTCGCCTAATTACGCAGCGTCGGTGTTTACGACGCGTACAGTTAACTCTAAAAGTCAGCTGCATAGACAACTGCGTAATTTTGGCGACGGTCAGTCGGCATGCGTAGCGTCTGTTGTATACGTGTGAACTTGAACCGTTGCTTGGAGGTGCGTATGGATGCGTGAGCTTTGGCAGTGGTGCGCAGTAGTGAACTGAAAGAAAAACTAGTTCCGACTTTGGGACTTTGAATATAATTAACGAACTACAAATTAAACCTGTCTAAAAATTGACTAATAACTAAACTTATTATTATTATTATTATTAAAGTATAGGATATAGTTGTAAACTATCAACCTAACTATATTTTACAAGCACTGGCAACTAAGGCCTTCAGCTTAGACGAAAACAACATCCATACGCTTGCCTGGGATTCGAGCCCGGGATCCTCGTTGTTCAGTTGCCAAAATACAAGGTATATTAAAGGGGATAGGATATTCTATTTAAGCCAGGAGATGTTCCTTTGAGGGTCTGTAAGGCAGATATTATTTCTTTGGTGTCTTTGGAGAGATCAGACCCAGTGTTGGGCAAAAAGATGGGCTATTTGGGTTGTGTCGGTAGTGGCCGTTTTGTTGATTGTGTCGATGATGGAATGTATTGATTTGTATGGGTTCAGTCCACAGAGGCGTCGAATATTTGCCCAGATTTTGTCGGAGGGGGTATTAGGATCTATTGGGGTTGTTAGTTCGGTCATGGCTGTTGCTTTGGAAATTTTGAGTTCTCTCCGGAAGAGTGCATTGGCTCTTTTGTATTTGAGAAGATTCTCAGCGCTGTTAATATTTTTAAAAACTTGCCATGTCTTGAATTTTTTTTTTCTAAGTTCTGTGAGAGCCTTATTCCACCAGGGGGTGTTTTTGTTGTAGTGGTGTGGGGTAGTTTGGGGTATAGCGTGATGGGTGGCTTGTAGGATTATCTTGTTTATGGATGCAGCTTCTTTATTAATGTTTGTGCTATAGGGTATAATTTTGTTGATGTCGTTGGTTTGTTTTTCGAAGAGTGGCCAGTTGGCTTCTTTTATTTTGAAAAGTGGGCGGGAAAAGTTTGTTATTTTTGTTTGTGGGAATAAGGAGATTAGGATTGGGAAGTGATCACTTCCATGTAGGTCGTTAAATATTTTCCAGTTGGCGAATGGGGTGAGTTGGGGGGAGCATAATGAGAGGTCTATGTGGGTGAATGTGTTGTGAGTAGAAAAATGGGGTGTGGTGTTGACTGTTAAAGTCTCCTACAATAATTTTATTACTGTTGGTGTTGTGTGTTTCAAATTGGTCATGTAGGCATTTGAGGGAAAAGGGTTTACTGGGAGGGATGTATGTGGATAGTATGGTGATTTTTGTCTTTGATATAATTTCTATTGAGAGAGTTTCTAGGTGTTCAGGTTGGTTTAATTGTTTGTGTTGTATGGATTTATGTATTAATATGGATACGCCGCCAAATCGGTTGGGGCTCTATTGGTGTAAATTTGGTAGTTTATTGGGATGGGGATAAAGGTGTTTATGTTGTAGTGTAAAGGTGTTTTTCTTGTAGACATATGATTTGTGGTGAACATTTTTTAATAATGGCTGAGAGTTCATTGTAATTATTTGTGTAGCCTTTGATATTCCATTGTAGTGTTTTCAGCATTGCTGTAGTTTTTAAGTTTTAGTGTATGTAATTGAGTATTAGTTTTGTTTGGAGTTTAAGTTGAAATTTTTTTTTCTTTTTTTTTATATGGACTCGCTGTCGCTATTCTTTATGTGTGGGTTCTTGTTTGGAGTTTTAGTTTTTGATTTTGTTAGAAGGGGTTTAGAGGGTTTAAAGTGAGTGGTTAGGGTGTTAGACTTATCTTTAGTGAATATTCTTAGTTTTAGATCTTCGGTGGGTTGTGAGGTATACAGTGTTTTTCCCATGTTGGAGAGGTTAGCGTCGGTTTCCATGTCTTCTTGTGTGGTTTGATGTAGATGTATTTTTTTTTTTTTTTTTTTTTTTGGGGGAATCCCAACGGGTGCACTAAGTGCCCACACCTCCCGCCCAACCGACCGAGGGGCGCATACCGCATAACGTACGGCTCGAGACGCGGGAACAATATCACAAAACACAGACAAATAAACGAATTCTACATCTAGTTACTAACTAAACAAGATAAGATAGAAGTTTTTAGTAAAGGAAGAGAGAGCTCAGAACTGATTACACAATAAAGGCGGTTGTAATCAGAACAAAGGACTCGAAAAGGTTCATGCATAGCATAGTTAGTAAGGTCTGTATCATAATGATAAGACACTTAAAAAATTTGAATTCATTTCGTCGCCAAATACATGTTTCTTAGAATTTTACAAAAACAAATATTGAGATCGAAAGAACAAAGAATAAGCTGCAAAATGTTACCGTTTGCTGCTATTTTTAGCATTTTGTGGAAGAGTACCGTTAATTTTCGTGGAAGTTGAAGAATTTTGTCTGTTTGCAGCTGTATCATAATTATAAGACACATAAGCAAAAGTGAAGTTAAACGATTCGGACTAAAATTTTTTTCAGAGATTAGCTTTACAAAAATTGTTTAAGTAAAAAATAAATAAAATGGGGCGCTCATCGTTGCTTTTGGAGCATGAAAAAGGGAGCATACTTGCTTTTTCAAAGTCTGGTTGGCCTGTGGCTAAAATATCCAGAGAAATTAGCCGCAGTCGCACCGTAATTGCAAATTTTTTAAAAAACCCTGAAAATTATGGCAAAAAACGAAGCAGTGGTCGAAAACCAGCCTTAAGTTTGCGCGACAAACGGCGCATTATTAATAAAGCGAGCAATTCCTCTGCGTCCTGTTCACGGCTTGCAGCACTTGCCACCAAAAAAGTGTCCCGCATGACAGTTTGGCGCACTCTAAATAAGTCCGAACATATTGTTCGAGGTGTTCTTAAAAAAATTCCCCATTTAACACCCCGTCACAAAGCTGCAAGGATCCATTTTGCCAAAAGAAATTTGTATACAAACTGGGACTGGGTATAAAAATACAGCTTTGAACTCTTGCATATGTCTAACGTTTTTATTTCAAAAAAGGTAATATTTTCTGATGAGAAAAAGTTTAACCTCGATGGTCCTGATGGTTTCCGGCATTACTGGCGCGATCTGAGAAAGGAGCCTCTTTATTTCTCAAAGAGAAACTTTGGTGGCGGTTCAGTAATGGTGTGGGGAGCACTTAACAGGTTTGGCACACTAGACTTGCAGTGCACCAGCTCCAAAATGAACAGTAGTGACTACATAAGGGTCTTAGAGAGTAGTTTGCTCCCTTTTTTGAATGAAAATAGGGAAAATCCATATGTTTTCATGCAGGATAACGCTCGGATTCATGTGAGTCGTCAGACAAAAACTTTTTTGGAAGATTGCTCAGTGGATTTATTGGACTGGCCGGCGTGCTCTCCGGACTTAAATCCTATTGAAAATATCTGGGGCATAATGGCACGACGTGTCTACGACAATAATAAGACTTATGACAACATCAAGGATCTCAAAACATCCATTTTTAGGGAGTGGAAATTGTTAGAACCAGAATTATTAAGAAAACTGGCAGACTCAATGAAAAAACGAATTTTTGAAGTTGGTATATGTCAAGGATCTACCATAAATCTTTAAAATATAATTGGTAATCAAATTTAAATATTTAAACAAGTTATTTTTTAAATTTAAGTACCAAAGCTGAAGGTGTCTTATAATTTTGATACAACTGAAAATACGACATTTTCAAATTTTTTGAAAAAAAAAAAATGTTAGTTGTTAAAATATTTGAATAAAATGTATTAAAATGCTTTTCTGTTTCGTTATTAAATATTTTAGTATGTTTTTTAATCTGGTAGATTCTATAGTGTGAGAAATATTTGTAAAAAACGAAGTGTCTTATCATTATGATACAGACCTTAGAACAGCGTGGAAGTGATAGAGGTATGAAATTTCTAGTAGGTCTACAAGGAACAGATAAAGTTACGCGGCTCAATAGCTCAGGGGAGTCTATATCACCATTGAGGAGCTTGTGGATGAAGATCACGCCAAGCATTACTCTACGGTTAGTTAGAAAAGGTAGGTTAAGTAAAAGAAGTCTACTAGAGTACGATGGTAAATTGATATTGCGATCCCAGTTCAGACCACGAAGAGCAAAGAGTAGGAACTGCTTTTGGACAGATTCAATTCTTGCTTGGTGTGAATCATATTGAGGTGCCCATATGCAAGATCCATACTCAAGGATAGGACGGACCAATGAAGTAAAGAGAATCTTGGCTGTGTAAGGGTCATTAAATTCCTTTGACCATCTTTTTACAAACCCAAGAACTCCCATAGCTTTGCCGACAGTAGTGGAAATATGAGACTTAAAAGATAACTTTCGGTCCATAAGGACACCCAAGTCATTTATCTCATCGAGGCGTTTTAAAGGACTATTATTAAGAAAATATGTCACAATCTGTGGAGTATTTCTGAAAAAAGTTAATACACTACATTTGGAAGTGTTGAGGTTAAGCAAGTTAAGTCCACACCAAGACTCGAAGTTGTGAAGGTCAGATTGCAACCGAAATGGGGAGGCCATGTCCTTAAAACTAAGACAAATCTTAACGTCATCCGCGTACATAAAGACTCGAGAGTGATTTATGACTGAGGGAAGATCGTTTATGAATAATGTGAAAAGCAAAGACTTGAAAAGAACCTTTTGAGTTCTTTTTGTCAGATATTCTCGAATCCAACCAAGTAAAGGGCTTGGAAAGCCAATATTACTTAACTTAAGAAGAAGAAGCGCATGATTAACAGAATCAAAAGCCTTACTGAAATCAGTGTAAATGACATCAGTTTGCCTTGCATTCTTAAATCCTTCGATCGTCAAAGATGTAAATTCTAATAGGTTAGTGGTTGTAGATCTATGTTTCACAAACCCATGCTGAGTTGGTGAAATAATAGAGCTACAAAAATGTTGCAATTGAGAAGTAATTATCTTTTCAAACGCTTTAGGAATAGCGGACAATTTAGAGATACCCCTATAGTTCGTTGCATCGGATTTCCTACCATTCTTATAAAGAGGAATGATATAGGATTTCTTCCAAATAGATGGAAAAGTTGAAGAGTTAACGGACAATTCAAAAAGTTTTAAAATTGGCTTACATAGAGCCTCTGCGCAAAATCTGAGTACACAGCCTGGTATCCCATCGGGGCCAGGAGAGTACACTGGTTTTACTAAATTAAGCACGCTAAGTAACGAACTTTCATCAATCAAAGGATTATAGATACAATTAGACTTTTTCAACTGGTAAGGATACGAAAGATTCGCTCGATATTCCGTGGAGGAATAAGTTGTTTTAAAAAAATCAGCAAACAAATCAGCAATTTCTTGATCAGTGTCCGCAGTATTATTTTCAAAAGAAATTCGGGATGGAAGGACGGACGTCTTACGTTTAGAATTGACAAAGTTATAGAATAATTTCGGATTTTGTGAGAACTCAAATTTGCAACGCTGAAGGTAATTCTTATAACATTGCGTGTTAAGCCTCATAAAATCCGAGCGTGCGACTATATAACGAGCGAAATCAGAGGGACGACATGATTTCTTGTACTTTTTATAATATCTCGATTTCACGTTCTTCAAGTTAGATAACTCACGAGAAAACCAGGGGGGTCGATGAGACAACACTGGCATCCTGCATGGGACACAAACCCTAAGAAGCGAATCGAGAGTATTGTAAAAAATAGAAATAGCTAGATCCATGTCTGAACAATTGTATAAAGGGGACCAATCTGTTGAAAGAATAAGCTCATTCAATTTAAAAAAGTTGGCTTTATGAAAGTTACGTGATGTAGGCTTTGTCTTAACACCAACAATTGGTGCTCGAAAAGGTAGATCAATAGTCAATTCTAAAGTGGGGTGAAATTTATCTTCCGGGAGGACTAGAGGGTCAGTTCTAGAAACAACGCAGTTGGAAGAATCAATCACAAATATCAGATCCAAAGATCTTCCATTCTTATTACGGACAGAGTTTATCTGGGCCAAGGATAATTCAAAAAGGCCATCAATAATCAAATGTGACGAAGAAGGAAGCAACGAAGCAGATTCATCTGAAGGTGACCATTGAATTTCAGGCAAATTAAAATCACCAAGAGCAATTAAGATGTCTCTATCTGATAGCAAAGAAGAAACATATTGAATTGACTCTAGATGTTTGTTATATACTGACATGTCGGATTGTGGCGGAATGTAGGAACATGTTACGTAGGCGGAAAACGACTTGAGTCTAACCTTAACACCAACAAACTCAATTTCCTGAAATTCAGGAGAATGAATAATGTCAGAGGGTAAGGTAGAAGTAAGGTAAAAATTGAAAATTTTGAAGAAAGAACGATGCATCGCTAATATCAGGTTTTAACCATGTCTCTGTAAAAGATAAAATATTAAAATCAAATACTAAACTATCTACATATAGTCTAGGAAGCTTAGATTTAAGTCCTCTTACATTC
>JAECWJ010000245.1:0-12331 GCA_018150375.1 Drosophila sturtevanti | reverse complement strand
GCATGTCTTATCTCCAAAAGGTTCAGAGTGGAACTGTCATCTTGTCATATTTCCGGCTTATGTAATCAAACCAACAGAGTATCGCGATGTTTGCTAGGGTGATACTCTAGCCTTTGATTTGGGCATATGACCACTTCACAAAGTGTAGGCATATTGTATACACTACGATACTGTGGGCATGTGCTTATTTTTACAATATACTACGCAAGTCCAACAGTTTTACCGAGCGTTCAAACCTCTTTCTGATATTCCAACGCTAACAGTCATTGAAGACCATTTTAAGCAAAGATCTTGGCTAATTCATCAGCTAGATCCCCTTCCATTAGAGAGCAAACAGCATTTTGCGATATCTATGGCAATCTACTGTGTTTCGCAGGCGTTGATTGAGCATTTGAACATTGGTTGTTTACAGTCGTTCCATCTCGAGGTGTTACAGAGCTCTCCAAATAATCTTGACCCTTAGCATCAGCCTCCGCTTTTGTTTTTATGGTCGTTCATAATACTGCTGTGCCTATGTTACGCAGCAGTTGAGGTTATGTCCCACTTGCTTCCTCTCTCAGCAAGCCGGTCCAATGATCCCGTTGACCACCACCTGCTTTCTCGGGGGAAACTTCTAGAAGCATTTTCAGGCTAGTGCACCAAGGGCAACGATCCACTGACGCTAAAAATATGCCACTCTAAAGCAAAAAAAAAAAATGTTTCAGGCTGCAACCTTTCAACGCCTGCCTTTGCATCTATCCCTCTTCCTTCCTCTCTGCAAGGCCACGATCCAATCGCGCAAGAAATATTCAACTCCGTGTAAATATTTCTGGAGGATTGAAAGAAAATATTTCAGGCTGATGGCTTTCTAGCAAATCGTGTGCACCTCCAGATAAACATGTACTCCGAGCGAATACTTATTACAATGTTGTTTATTCTTTTTTCTTTTATTGACGTATTGACTCCGTTCATACATCAAATCACGTCCGCTCTCCTCGCTTGCCAAATTTTCTCTAATTCATAGCCGTCGCAGCGGCTGCAGTTGAGCCAGATGAGCGAACACACAGGAAAACTTAAAAAGGGGCTTCCCAAAGAATGGGCAGGGGCGAATCTACTTAAAATTATGTCGGCGCGGGGCGTACTTCATTCGAAACGCAGCACTTTTTCTTCCTAACTGCACATGTGTATGTAGAGCAGTTGAATGTGACAAACTGTATTTTGTTCTTTTCTGTTCTTTGTTTTTTTTGTACGCTTTTTCGTAGTATAATGAGACGAGATCGAGAACGTTAATTGTTGTTTGATTAATATTAATTATGTATCTATTTATTTTTTGTTCTCCTCTCATTTCCTTCTTCACTGGCACTGCTGCTGATTGCGTTTATATGTAAATGTCGTTTTGCCGCTTTTGTGTATTTTTCAGCCTATATATTAGTGCCGAAATATTACTACTCATAGTAAGTATATGGAGAGTATATTTCAAAATATAAAATACGTGGAAGTAGTACTAGGCATAGAAGGCAATCAAATTTAAGTCTTTGGTAAAATAAAAATATCTTATTTGTAGTCGGCATATGGAATAAGTTTAAGTTTAATGAAGAATTTAATTTAAAATAGAAATGAGCGGGCCTGACCTATTAAGTGAATCACAATCCACAGTTGCAGATAAAATGGAAAGAGCAGAGCAAGACATGAGGAAAGATTCAATACCCGACATATATATCCATTTACTGAAACGCCATGTTCTTCTTTATCCTAAAGATGGAAGCCATAAGCAGTGGGTCAGACCACAAGTTGTTTTCTTATTCTCAACAGGTGACATAAGGCAAGTAACAGACGCTGTTGTACGGGACCTATATCATCCTATTGGTAGGGATTTAATTGCTAGCGTACTTGTGGAAGAATCAATACGGGATGAAGTTATTAAGAAAATACATGACAATTTGCGGCTTATGGATAAGCGTTTACATAAACATCCAAATTATTTGCAAACATTAAAAATAATTCAGCGTATGAACTGCTCGACAATACATATTGAGGAGCTCACAGATTCCATCGCAAAAAAACAATATGCGCATATAAAAGAGGGTTCGCCGATAGTCGTTTTGGATTTTCCTCAATATTATTTTGGAGATAAGCCATCCAGTGTAATAACTTTGAGTACATTTCGCAATTTAAATGAGGCTGTGAAGCTTTGCACGAAAGAAGGTTTGGATTTTTCCACCGCTTCCGTATGGTCAGCAAAGTTATCCCAATGCTTTGAACTAGTGGGCAGGCTAAGTACGCTTTCGCATTATTCTTTCAATTGTTTGAATGTGCCACTCAACATGCTGGAATTTTCTCAAGGCAATGAAATGGTACTAATAATTCAGAATATTCGCTATGAAGTTCACAGAGTTAATGGAAAATTCAAAACTATAGCATTTCCCATAAAATAAAAATTTATCAGTACATTGCTTCAATTTTAAGTTATAGATTCAAGCCATTTAAATTAAATTTTTAAAGCTACATACACGTATATCCGTAACAATCCCTAGAAAGGCAAAAGGTTTCGACTTAATTAACCCTCTAAGATGTAAGAGTGCCTCTTGGCACTTATTATATTTTGAATTTTAAAAAAATAACCAAGAGCTTTTATCATTTAAAATTTATTGAGTGTTAAGAATAATCAGCAAAACTATTGTAAAAGAGACAAGTGTTACTTCGCGCGTAAAATTTCCTCTGCCGCATATTGTCTTTTGCTGTGCTTATAAAAGTAAATATATTAAACCAATTGAACCCCCATAATTTTTTTCGTGTAAGGTTAGTTAATTTACTATTAAAATTAAGTTTCATAAAGTCAAATATGTTAAAGTTGTACATTGTAGCAGAGAAATAGTGATAAGTGCCTTGAGGCACTTTTGGGGCTTCATGGAAGCACTTTCTTTGATGATTTTTATTTAATGCTTGATTTTTTTAAATAGAGATTCAAAAATGGCTTTGAGAGTTCGCTATAAATGGTCTGATTTGTCAGATGAACAACTCCTGGAGTTGTTTGAATTAGTCCCGTCGGATAAGGACATGTCAATTATGTCGAGCGATGACGAGGACGACGTGGTAGGAGCACTTAATACTGCTTTAGAGGGAGCTGATACTGTATCTTTTATATGCAGTAATCCAGAAAATATTGAAAATAGTGTGCAGAATTATGGGCCTACCCAAAAAACGCTAAAAAGCCTTCGATGGCCGTTGCCAGTTTTTGAAGATACAACTTGCGTATCATTACCATCGTCTGGTGACTTTAATGGGCTTGGTAACCAAATAATAACTCCGATTTATTAAGGAAGTCATAAACTTTTATTTTAAGAATGGCATCGAATCAATCAAAAAGGAACCCACTAAAGTAATATGGCGACAGCAATCCATGCATTTACACATAAACGATATAGTTTTTCAGGGCAACTCTTCGTTGCCATCTCAAATAACTGGACTCCAAACTCCATTTCAACTATTTTGTTATTTTTTTAATTCGAAAATTATGATTATGATCAACGAGGAAACAATGCGGGCAGCCTTGAGGGAAAATGTTGCCAATAAGTTAAAAATCACAATGGACGATGTTCATCATTACATTGGTATTATGATTTACATGTCAATATATCGGTACCCCAATTTAAAAAGCTACTGGCGAAAAAATGCGTATGTACTCATTCAAACCTGTATGAGCCGAAGCAAATTTAAAGCAATTAAAAAATACTTCTCACTTTGCGATGATAATAAGCGGATCAAAAAATATGAGCCTGGGTACGATCCTGTGTTTCGCACGCGAAAATTAATTGACTTTTTAAATGAAAGCTTTGACTCTGTGCCTATTTGCGTCAAAATATGCCCAATAAACCACACAAATGGGGTATAAAGTTATTCTTCTTCTGCGGAGCAAGCCAAAATACGATATTACCTGGTTACCCTGATCTCGGTGCATCAGCCAACATAGTTGTGCGTTAGACAAAAACTTGTTTGAAAAAACTACAAGCTGAGTGCGAAACAGAAAGAGACAGAAAACTATTTGTATTGTGTTGTTGTTTTCTGGAATTCGTCAGAAAATTTAGAGATCGAGAAGCTGAACGCTTGCAATGTATACCGAAATAGCGAGCCCGTGCATTTTAAGTTTGGTAGCGCAATGGGTAGGGATCGATTCTAGAAATGATGTGAGCGGAGGCTCAACTCCGGCCGTTGGAAAACTCTAATTTTTTCTTACTGTTTCTTTTTTTGGTTCAAATTTTTTTTAAATTTTATATTTCCAATTCTTAAAATATCTTGAATCCGATATGAAGGAGAAAGTAATCAATTAATCTGCAAGGGTATACAAACTTCAGCACGGCCGAAGTTAGCTTCTTTGATATTTTTTAATTCGATCTGATTCAAACTTACTGGTATGATGTAAAAGTATAATTCTCATCTGTTCACCAAATTTGGTTGAGATATCTTAAAAAACAAAAAAGTTTTTCTCACAAAAACATACTTTTTCTGATGGGGTTGATTATTGATTTTATTGATTTAATTTGGTTGAGATATCTTAAAAAACAAAAAAGTTTTTCTCACAAAAACATACTTTTTCTGATGGGGGTTGATTATTGATTTTATTGATTTATGTCGGTGTTTATTATCCGATCTGAATCAAAATGGTTAGGTGTAAAAGTAGAATTGTCATCTATGTGCCAAATTTGGTTGAGATATCTCAAAAAACAAAAAAGTTGTTCTCACAAGAACTGTTGTGAACAACACAAATTTTGACCGAGGTACCTATGATCTTTCCTATTTTTCTATAATTTATAGTTGTCTGATCCTACCAATTCTCGAACTTAATTTAGATAAATCATCAATGAAGAGAATGATATGACTTTTATTCACGTAGCTCAAAATTTAATTTCGATTCGTTGCGAAGAAACAGACAGACGGACAGACGGACATGGTCATATCGACTCGGCTTTCGATGCTGATCAAGAATATATATACTTTATGGGGTCGGAAACGATTATTTCTATGCGTTACAAACATCTGACCAATTTTATTATACCCTCTGCAAGGGTATAAAAATGGAACAAAAATTAAAAAGATCAATTTATTTGGAAACTACTTTTTTACACTCAGAGCCCCAAGAGTGCCTTAAGGCACTTATTTACATTTTCTCACCTTACAGGTAAACGAAAGCTTCTAGAATTTTTTTGAGTTCATATTTGAGTTCAGCAGCCTCATTTCACTTAAGAAAAAATTATTCGAAAGTAGTCTTAGAGGGTTAAAATTGGATATGAGAGAATCTGCATAACAGTTTCATGTTGCATCTTTTAATTAAGTAGTTTAGGTTCTTAATTTTGCCCTAATCGAACAACTGGTTTTAAATGTAATTATCATCTGTATACCAAATTTAGTTGGGATATATTGAAAAACAAAAAAGGTTTTTCTCCCAAAAACATACTGATGCTGATGGGCGTTGATTCATTGATTTTATTGATTTATGTCAGTGTTTATTATCCGATCTGATTCAAACTTGCTAATATGATGAAAAAGTTGAAGTGTACGACAAATTCGGTTCAGATATCTCAGAAAACAAAAAAGTTTTTCTCACAAGAACTGTTTTGAACAACTCAAATTTTTACCGAGGTACCTCTGATCTTTCCTATTTTTTATACCTTATAGTTGTCCGATCCGACCAATCTTTAAACTTGATTTAGATAAATGATCAATGAAGAGAATGATAATACTTTTATTCGCGTAGCTCAAAGTTTAAGATCGATTTAGTACGTCAGGCAGAAGTCGGTCGGCATTGGAAAGTCCCTCCTGTTCGTTACATATCATAACTGCGTATAGCGAATAGTCAAGAGTACGCCCGTTCTCATTGCTGATACTACAGCTTCAGATTTTAGAACGATCATGCTCGCCCTTTTATATTCTGCTGTTCAGTCGCACACATTAGCGTAAGTTGTACAGAGTATAATACGATCTCTTTCTCTCTGAGTGACTCATGAGTACACGCACAACAATTATATCATGCGTAACTATTTTCTCCAACCCTTCAGTCAAACATAGTACAGTCACGTACGCCACTTAGAACCTAACCCAACAAATCCCCAGGTTCATATCGAACCACATTGACACCTCGCCAATACGAAGAAAGCGCAGCAGCCTTCAGTTAATTTGACATTTCGTTACAGTGTTTCTTAGAAGTTTAGGCCTTAACAAGCACTGGATGTTCTAATAAAGTCTTGTTCATAAATTTAGACTCGACACGGCCGTACTGACACACATCCTCGTGTACTTGGTTTTCAATTTAACTCTTATACAGCTTAATTCATTCAATGGTAATGTTGAATTTTATAGACAAGTATTAATACATGAATTAACCATCGTCCCACTGGACGGATAACCTTCGTCTCACACTTATTTTTACCAATAATTTTTAAGCATTTTACAACATAAGATTCAAATTCTTAGTATCACCATAAAGTAATCATCGTCTCGCTGGACTGATAACCATCATCCCATCTGGACGGATAACCATTATCCCTCTTGGACTAATAACCATCGCCCCACTTGGATGGATAAACATCGTCCCACCTAGACAGATAACCATCATCCCTCCTGGACGGATAACCATCGTTCCACCTAGACGGATAACCATCGTCCCTCCTGGACATCTGTCCAGGTTATCTAACCATCGTTGCACCTAGACGGATAACCATCGTCCCTCCTGGACGGATGACTTTTACTTCCATCTGGAAATTTTCGAACGTCCTCATGATAATACTTCTACATTCGCTAATTCGTTATGGATTTCAACATATATCGGTCACCATCTAATACTTCAACTTCCACAAACGGTCCTTTGAATTTGGGATCCAGCCAGATGACTCTTCATTCTTAAGAATGAATGAATGAACGTTTTTCAAAATGATTCTTCTCATACAGAAATAAACTTTTGACACTACTGTTAGCTTGAGCTCGAATGGAGCCTAAATCCATTTATACTTCTGTGTCTTATAGGGGAACTAGTCCGAGAGGTCTCGCTTCTTTCCCCATCAACATCTCTAACGGGCTTGTACCAGTGGACCACAAATTTTTCAGCGGACTCATTGCTCGTTCATTGGCACGACTTACCATAGTTGTAATCAGGTGAAGTTTAATGTTTTCGAAAGAACAAAACTCGGAGAACTGTTTACTTGAAAAGCATTTGCCATGATCCGCTATGATGCGATTAGGTATACCAAACAGAGAATTCCACATGGACAGTATGCCAAGGAATGGCAATCTTAAGTATAGGGTATAGTTCTGCCTGTATTTTACCGGACCGCGACTTGGCTGTTGTACACGTTATACAGTTCTCAACAAATTTACGGACTATTTGCTCATCATCTCAAACCAATAATACTGTTAAATCTTATCAAGGGTTCTGCCAACATGCATGACTCGTGTGCTTGGTTCACCACGGACCATCGGATTTTGCGAAGCAACAGCCCTTTCCTTAAATCTTCCCCTGATATTAATGAAAACAGTGTTTAATGATTTGTGAGAAGTCAGTTACGAATCTGCGGAAGTAGTACGCCAGACTAATAAACTATCGGACACTAAAAAACGTCTGTGGCGGAGGCAGGAATAACAAGGACGTGATCTTTCGAGAGTTTAGTCGGTTTTCACCGGCTTCTACTTCGTATTCAGATACTGAACAACAGTGTTCAGAAAACTAGATCTGTTGAAGTTAAAAATGAATCCGTCCCTTGTGAGAGTGACTAGTACTGTCTTTAAAATCTCCAAGTCCAAATCAACTGTAGGTGAAACAATCATGATGTCGTCCATATAGACAACCACATAGGAATACGCGAGATCGCCAAAGCTCGCATAACCGCCCGTTGAAAAACCGATGGAGCGCTCTTGAAATAGCATGGTTACAAATTCATATTGGCCATCCGGAGTCACAAATGCGGTGCACTCTAACGAATCGGGGTGGATAGGGATCTGGGGAAAACCACTTGCCATGTCGAGGCATGTGAACTAGTTCGCACCGCGCAATCTGAGTATCTGGTCATTTATTAGCGGGAAAAGATATCTATCTGCTACTGTGTTTGAATTTAATTTTCTATAATCGAAACAACGGCGGTCGGTTCCGTTTCTTTTTGACGAATATAGAACACGAGAGGGGGGGGGCCGAATTAGGTGTCCTTGGAGTAGCTCACTTGTCTGTTTTCTGGCAATGTCTGTTTCTTTAGGGCTGAGTGTATAAGACCGGCGTTACAAGGTTTTGCTTGGGTCAATTAAACAGATTCTCGTTTCACCAGTTGTGACTCGTGTAGATGGTGTCCCATCAATAAGTGCAGCGGAATAGTTTTCTAGTACTTTGATTAATTTGTTTTTATCGTTTTCGGACAATTCGGTATCCAGGTTGGTTAGGTCAACTGAATTGACAGAACAGATATTTACAGCTTTAGCTTTTACGATTTCAAACTTATGTGGTGGTACTATTACATTAAACCCCTCACTAAGAATTTCACGACCAATAACAATGTTGATTTTCAACTGCCTATCTTGTATGACATGAAACAATATTTGGAGTGTATTTTCATTGATCGATACCTGGCTTAAATTTTGTAATGTGCTATATACTATATACACCAGCATTGCCGATACCTCTTAGCATAACTATATTATTTACGGGCTTCCCGATTAACTTTCTACAGATTCTTTCTTTTATAAGTACGCATTCTGCTCCAGAATCAAAATAAATTGGACAGCTCTCACCAGATTGTATCATCACTCTAGTAGGCTCTGGAACATAGCATTGGTTCACGGTCTTCTGTGGAATCGTTACATTTTTAGATGGTGTCCCCTTGTTTGAGCATTGATTAGAGAAATGGCAGGGTTGCCCACACCGGAAACAGGTTTCGTTTGCCTTCTCACGCATTCTGCAGCTTAGTGTCCGGGTTAGCCGCAGAAATGACTCGTTGCAACGGTAAGTCTACTTTTTTATAGTCAGGTCCAGAGCTATCGTCAGGTCCGATATTGCGTTTTTTATCGAAAGTAAACGCCTTTAACTCCGACTGGAGCTTATTTCTTGTTTGTATATTCGTGATAAAACTTATTCGTTGTCACAGGTACGGCTCTGCTGCTGTTGGCTTTTCGAGGTTTGAATAGTTTTCAAAAACTCACACAAGTTACGATTTCGTAGTTCCATTATTGTGCGCCACTGCTCGTCCGAGAATGTAGAAGGTGGTGCCGATCCCACTTCTGAAGTCGGGACATGGTTGATATACGTACTTGCTTCTTGGTCAGCAGGATCTAGGCGTTCCTCTGGGTCAGACGGAAGTTAGTCAGCATTGGAAAGTCCCTCCTGTTCGTTACACATCATAACTAAGTATGGCGAATAGTCAAGAGCACAGCCGTTCCTTACTGAACCAAATTGACGCTTGGCCAATACGGATAAAGCGAAGTCGCCAATAGTTAACTTGACATTTCATTACAGTGTTGCCAGACGATTGCACATGCTTACGGTAAAACTTCATTATTACTCTGCCGACTAAAAAGAATGAATGTGTTCTGTTAAGACACAACAAATAAAATTAAATAAAATTTATACTCTAACAAATTGATAAATTAACTTTAACGTGGGGCACAACCCCCGCAAAACTAAGAAGATTTAAGCGGACCTCAAAATTGAAGTCCCAAATTGGAAATTTTCCACATGCTCCATGCATTGAAGAAACCATAGCCTAAGGAAAAACTTATATGGCGCTGGCGACGACGCAACATAGCACACTCAATCCAATTTAATTTGCTTTGGCAGAATTCCTTTGTCTTCAAAATATTGTTCATGGGTGAGTGAAGCACATAACTTTCAGGAAAACAGTGATCAAAAAAAAATTATTTTTTAGTAATCACAGGTTCTTATGAGCCACGATATTAGCGAACTTTTCGAGCGCCTTACTTTAGAAGATCCAATTATTAAAACAATGAACGCTGAACAAGTGGAATTATGTATTCACAGTGCTGTCAGCGCAGCATTGGGAGGTCAAAGAGTATACAACCTTTTTACAAGCAAAAATTAATGAATTAATTATGAATAATATAAGCAGCTTGAAACTTTGAGTAGACCACCAGCTAGAAGTAAACGATATCAGGAGATAACTATTGAAAATTATTCTGGGAATGAAACTTTAGACGTGGTAAAATCGTTGCCTAAATTTGATGGGAATCAGTCAAGATATGTGTCCTGGCGAGCAGCCGCTCATGCGGCGCATAGGTTGTACGAGAATTCGAATGGTTCTGCAAAATATTATCAGGCTGTACTTATAATAAGAAACAAGATAGTCGGCTCGGCGGATGGCATACTATCCTCATTCAACACTGTGTTAAATTTTGAGGTAATTATCTCGCAACTTGATTTCGCTTTTTCTGATAAAAGACCTATTTATTTGATAGAGTAAGAGCTGTCTACTTTGCGTCAAGGTGATTTATCCATTGCACAATTTCTGATGAGGGGGAAATAATGACATATGATAATAGCAATGAAGTAACGTTTGCATTGAACTCTAAGTATAGGGAGGATGCTTTACGCGTATTTATTTCTGGTCTAAAAAAACCCCTTTGCAATATCCAGTCGCACCTCAAACTTAAAAAAAAATCTCAGAGAATCAATCGTTTTGAGGATAACAACACGCGTTACAACAATACTTCATATACAGCGGAAAAAGAGTATGAGGAAATCGCCTTACGCTTAGAAGAACTTTCTTTTTTAGATCGAAGTCTCTTCTCCCCTGGACCTCGAGGGTAGTATCACGACGAAAAATCAGATTCTTAATCGACACGGGTACATCGAAAAAACGATCTTTCGTAACGGATATTTCAGACATAAACGATCAGAAAGAAATAATTGCTGCAGAATACAATAGGACCCATCGAAACGCACAAGAAGTTGTAAAACATGTACTTGAAGAATAGTTATTTCCAAAGATGGAAAAGAAAGCCAAAGAAATAGTGTCAAATTGCAGAATCTGCTCTCAATCAAAACACGACCGTCACCCAGTTAAGCATATTATCGCTAAAACGCCTATCCCTTATTAGTCGGGAGAATTTCTTCATATAGACAATTACTCAACGGACTCAAACCATTTTTATACCCTGTACCCATAGGTACAGGCAATCGAATTAAAATGTATGTAACAGGGAGAAGGAAGTATACATATTCTTGATCAGCATCAACAGTCGACTCGATATAGCCATGTCCATCTGTCCGTCTATCCGTCCGTCTGTCCGTCCGTATGAACACCTAGGTCTCAGAGATTATAAGAGCTAGAGCAACTAAACTTGGTGTCAACATCCGTTTAGTGTTTACGCAGATCAAGTTTGTTTCCAATTTTTGCCACGCCCACTTCCTCCCCCGAAAGTTAAAAAAAACTATAACTAGAGTTCTATTAAAGCTGTCATATTTCATTTTGGCAAACTCAATTTATAGCCCATATGTACCATCTGATCAAATTTGACCAAAATCGGTCAATAAATATCGGAGATATACGTTTATATCTTTTGTACTGAAATGCCATGGGCAGCAGCAGCTGAAATGTGTGAGCGAGATAGCATACGCATGTTGCTTTGTACCGAATGACTCATTAGTTTCATTTACTGATTTGAATGAGCGAGAAAGCATGAATTTTGTGTTTTTAGCTTGCTAGAGAATTTTATAAAATAATTTATATTTAATTAATGGGGATTTGGAAAGAGTTTGAGTTTATAAAAATATCTCTTATTGGTACAGGGTATACTTTAAGTCGGCTGGGACGACTTGCTTACTTCATTTAACCTGGGTTGATAAGTTTTCAAAATTTACTAAGGTCTCGATCAATCGTAGACGTAAAACCCCAAATCCTACAAAAACTTAATATTTCTTGTGGCACAAAAATCGTGTATTGTGACAACGAAAAATCTTTTAATTTTTTAAGTTGCTTGCAGAATTTGAACATTGAGATGGAGTCACGCCCGCCGTTCCACAGCGAAAATTTCCCAAGGTGTCTTAAACCAGATCGGAAGATAAACGACACAGTCGAATTAATGCTGTTAGAAACCATCGAGTATAACAAATCGATAAACTCCACAACTAGTGAACGCCCGGTGGACGTATATCGAAAGCATAGTGATTGCAATCATATTAAAGAAAAAATCCAAAAAATACAGCAAAAAGTTATGACTATTAACAACAGGAGCATCAGTTTTGGTAAAAACAAATTGGAGATTAGGCCACAAGCTAACTCCACAAATCCATGTGTCTTAGACTTCAATTTTCTTCATAATATTAGGGTACAACAAAAATAAAGGCGTGAGATGTTCTAGATGA
>JAECWJ010000242.1:0-16727 GCA_018150375.1 Drosophila sturtevanti | reverse complement strand
ACCAAGGAAAAGTCGCCATGTAGACTATCCAAGGTTAATGCATGCACTCGATACAAAAATTCTTGAACGGTAGAACCTTTCATTCCTCCTTTCATTGCTTTATCCCCATTATTGCTAGAATATGAAAAAGCTGAAGACCGAGGTGAACTATGTGCTTGTTCAGGTGATATTAAAGGCCTACTCTGCGTGTTTGGAATACGCCGTCCTGACATCGCACTATTTAAATTCATATTGCTCAAGCGCCGATCCATTATCTCTTCCATACGTTGGAAAATAATCTCATAATCTATTTCTGATCCAGTTGGTTGAGAAACATATGATCTAACCGGACCTCTGTGAGTTCGTCCGCAATATGCAATTAGTCGTTTCGGACCGAACAGACTGAAATTGTTGTTTTAATGGCCGTCCTGGTCGTTTTGGTTTTAGAAACTTTACCTGCTCCTCTTGCCTAATAGCGTTTACATTGCCGAGTGAAATAGGTGATATATTTGATGAATGAGCTGCTGGCTCAATATTGACTTCTGATTGTCTAGTAGATTTACTACGTGAATTATGTATTTTTGGAACGGTTCCTGTAGTTGCATTTGCCTGAGAGGTTATTTGAGGTAGCAAATCCCTCACATGACACAAAGTTTTGCATACGGGACATTCATGAGTTTTTTCTAAATAAGTTGAAATGCACTTTCTATGGAAATAGTCACCGCATTTCGTCGTTGCTATATCCTGGTTATCCAGAAGTAGTTGCGCACAAATAATACACTTCGTTTCGGAAAATTTGAGGCGATTACTTCCTTAATTATAAGAATCCAACGATTCATAACTTGAAACATGTAGGAGGTCGAGTTGAGGGTTGCGGACCAGCCAATCTCGAAATTCCTTTCCTATTGTTAAATGATATGCCATTCTCAGTTGGCAGACAATTAAGTTAGTGTTGTCAATAAGGGATTTGTTATTCCTTTGATGCACAATTCTAATAAGCCTATACAATAAGATATCTGCGGTAACCGTGTGATACAACTATCTCATGCCAAAATCCATTCAGACTATCATATCGTAGTTCATAGACAGTTTTTCAAAAGTTAACAAAACAGAAGAATTAGATTTAAATAAAACCAATTTACATTAGGGTTTCAAATGCTCTTGACGCTGTCCAAGTGGATGATATTTCGATCTAGAGTCAAAAGTCATAATTCCAAACTGGGACAAACGACGCTTTTACAAAACTTTCAAATCATAACAATAAGCTAAAATTTGAATAAAGAGATAAGGAAAAGATCAAAGACTATTATTGACATTACTTGCGCCATGGACCACTACATCGCTTACAGCAACATATGGTTATTCCGAATGATCGCAGCATTGGAATCTATAAATTTGGAGGATAGAAGAAAAAATAATAAAGTTAAAGAAGATATAGAAAAAAGGACTTCCAAAAAGATGGAGCTTAACCAAATAGGAAAACCGAAGGTGCCTAATCTGATTTCGAGAATTCTGACTTCGAGCTATCTGACTTCAAGTCTACATCGTCTAGCGTCGTCTAGTCTGGCCTCGCGTTAACCTCGGCCCCACGTTGGGTAGTCTGGCCCCACGTTGGGCGCCATTTTTTAGTTATGTAACATACAACTGGATGCAGTCGTACCGTACCGTGCCCGACCTGCAAATGTTTTAACAAAAATTACACGCTACGTGTGTAAGATATCAGCGTTGACATAACTGATCTGCGGGACTCTTATTGCGGCTAAGAAGGTTCGTTGACAAGTTATGCCCAACCCAATTACACAGTAAATATACAAATAAAAAATATCAAAGAAGCTAACTTCGGCCGTGCCGAAGTTTGTATACCCTTGCAGATTAATTGATTACTTTCTCCGTCATATCGGATTCAAGATATGTATTTTAAAAATTGGATATAAAATTTAAAAAAAATTTGAACAAAAAAAAGAATCAGTAAGAAAAAATCCGAGTTTGCCAACGGCAGGAATTGAACCTTGGTTCATGTCACTTCTAGAATCGATCTCTACCTACTGCGCTACCAAACTTAAAATTCACGGCCGCGCTATTTCGGTATAGATTGCAAGCGTCCAGCTTCTCGCTCTCTAAATTTTCTAACGAATTCTAGAAAACAACAACACAATACAAATAGTTTTTTCAAGCACGTGTTCGCATATATGTATGTATGTATGTATGTATGTTTGTATTTTTCCATGTATGTTGTTTGTGTACGCATATATAAAAGCAAATATAAACGTATTTAATTGGCTGCATATGCATACATACTGATGCTGATGGGGGTTGATTCATTGATTTTATTGATTTATGTCGGTGTTTATTATCCGATCTGATTCAAATATGATGATATGATGTAAAAGTATAATTCTCATCTGTTCACCAAATTTGGTTGAGATATCTTAAAAAACAAAAAAGTTTTTCTCACAAAAACATACTTTTTCTGATGGGGGTTGATTATTGTTTTTATTGATTTATGTCGGTGTTTATTATCCGATCTTGCTGCTAAGGTGTAAAAGTAGAATTGTCATCTATGTGCCAAATTTGGTTGAGATATCTCAAAAAACAAAAAAGTTTTTCTCACAAGAACTGTTTTGAACAACACAAATTTTAACCGAGGTACCTCTGATCTTTCCTATTTTTCTATAACTTATAGTTGTCCGATACTACCAGTTCTCGAACTTAATTTAGATAAATCATCAATGAAGAGAATGATATGACTTTTATTCACGTAGCTCAAAATTTAAGTTCGATTCCTTGCGAAGAAACAGACAGACGGACAGACGGACAGACGGACATGGTCATATCGACTCGGCTTTCGATGCTGATCAAGAATATATATACTTTATGGGGTCGGAAATGATTATTTCTATGCGTTACAAACATCTGACCAATTTTATTATACCCTCTGCAAGGGTATAAAAAGAAAGTCCCTAAAATTAAACGCCAAGAAAGGATAGAATTAGAAGAAAAGGAAGAACAGTGTTATAGATTATTTTGACTACAACGATATTAAAGTAGTCGCGCTCTCTACCAGTCCTACCATGATTTTCCTTGCAGCGCTTAAAAACTCTGGAAAATCCCAAACGAAATTTACGTCATTTTGATTACCCTCGCATCCTCCTTAAGGAATAATGATCGATATTACTCCATTACAAAACGTAGTTTATTTATACAAAGTTTCAATAAGTTATCTTCATGATAAAGAAATTTTATGTCACTTATAGGATAATTAATAATTAATATAACCATTCTCGAAAATAAAAACTATATACATTTCTAACTATGTATGATACTATTCCAGAATGGAACTTTATATATTAAAGTTAGCAATACTAAAATATTGGAATCGACCTAGTCTGTCATATCTTCAAAAGAACTAGGTAATGATATTCGATTTACTTTCAACATAACTTTCAATTACCATAATTAAGGTTTTGATTCGTATTTATATGGATTAATATAGTTTGAGAACAGTTATCACCAGTTGAGGGTACATTTTTACCTTTTTAACTTCAAAGAAACAATTTTTGTTTATAATGATGATTGCGGATATGCCGTACTTACGACCAAAGTCCAACGATTTGCACATCAAACTGATGTCGCTTTAAAGGCTGATTAATGGCTAATAATTTCACATCTACAGAAATATAATGGTGAAAGTGCTGCAATTGAAGCACTAAATCCTGGGTATTGTTTACGGGTTGAACAGGCACTTTCCTTTTAATTCCGATGCGAAACATCCGACTTCCAATTCCAAAATTGTGTGACTATCCCAGCTAGTTGTGTTCAGAAGTAAGCTTGTGCCGAATGCCGAATTGACTTTGCTTAATTGAACTAAATCCAAATTAACACTGAAGTCCCTGCTCGGGCACCAATGAAAAATCCTGGAGCTTTTTCCAGAATGGTTACGATCTCAAATTAGTACAAAGTTAGACGCGGTATTAATGTACTAGCCGAGTCACTTTTGTTAACTATATTTTAAGAATTACGGTGTAGCAACTTCTCCATAGCTACGTACACTCGCAACTTTTCCTCAGCTACTTACACTAGCAACTTAATCTAGCTTAGACCACCGCGATAGTCGTAGCGACACGGTGGAGCTAATCTTGTTTGCTGATAATTTTCAATTGCAACATAACATCAGGTCTTATATCTAACAATGTGGTTTCTCTTAATATGTATGTTTTTACGGACTACTTATATTCTTCTTATAATATTTTATTTTTTCTGCTGCTCCAACAACAGGTTGACATTACAATAGTTCTTCAAAGATTATTATCATTATCCGGAATGTTTGGTAACGGATTACAGGCGGAGAAATATTATATACTTAAATTTAAATTTTATAACAATAAAAAAATTGTGATTGAAATGCTACTGTATTCTTTATTGTTTTCGTAACCTATATAATTACACAGTAAACAAGTTATATAAAATTGTGATCCCCAGTCTAGATCCTCAATTTATTGCATTCTGATCAGGAATCAACTCAGATGCCCAAACATCTTGTGGCCAGCCAGTGCGTCCTTTCGTTGATATTTCGAAGTTCTAGAATTAGGTAAAAATGAATTATTAATATAGGTGAGTAATTTTTTTTCCTGGTTAAGAAAATAAACAAATAATAAATATAAAAAACAATTAGAACTCAATGCTATTACCTAATTGGTAGAATGTACTGAACGTGAGAAAAAAACTAAATCTAAGTACCGTGCTAATATCATGTACGTTTCGCTTACTGCCTACGCCATGATCACGATCAGTGGATATTGACGAACGTCATTTGTTTGATTCGCCTTCGCGACTTATTCAAAAATTGTAAACTATTCACGTAAGTTTTGTCTGGGGCCACTGTTTATTTAAGCTGACAAGCGTAATGAAAGTTATAAAATATATATATGTATCTATCTTTTTTTCTATACCTTATAGTTGTCCGATTCGACTAATTGTTAATCTTGATAAGTGAGCTGAACCATATGAGTTTTATTCACGAAGCCAAATTTTTAAGGTCTAAATTGATCGGCTATTGATGCTGATCAAGAATATATATATACTTTATGGGGTCGAAAACGTTTCTTTCTTTTCTGCCCCCTGCAAGGGTATAAAAAAAAATCAAATAAAAGAAAATTAACAATATAAATCATAAAGTATTCCGACTGAAGAGAAGATATGCATCGTTAAGTTTGATTGCAATTTCAAGATCAAAAAAAAGAAAAGAATATGCACAGTTTGTTTCAGTGTTATTTTTCAATAAGGTTTTTCATAAAGTATTAAATTTACGTTTATATTTATTATTTATACATATATATATATGTTCATTCACACTAGAATCAAGCAAAAAAAATTGTTATACAAAATGTGCAATGGTTCAAAATAATCGATTTGGTAGATTTACAAGAAAAAGATTTGTATTCAAAAACCTCTCGAATAGACTATAACTATAGCTAAATTCCATCTTTGAATTTTTGATCTTTAAATTTATATATACTTTTATATGTAAAATATTTAAATATCCCAAAAGTTCGTTGTTTTGCATAATATGATTGGATCTCATGTTTTCGAAAACAAAACCCGCCACAAATATACAAGTTTCTTTATGTTCTCATTAAAATGAAGTTCAGTATTTTCCAAATCAACACATTTTGCCGAAACTAGTTTATGTTAATTTTCAGCAGTACTGCTGTCCAAACTGTGGGCCGATAAAGAATATTCAGCAATGCCAAATAGTGTGCCAAGAAATGCTACGTTCATGTTGCATCTTTTAAGAATAGAAAGAAAGGCATTTTCCGAAGCAGTTATTTTGCAGATGATACAGCACTTTTTTTTTTTTTTTTTAGCAAATTTTGCAGTGTTACTACCACTTATGTGTTCGTATTTGTATAATGAATGCTTGAAAAGAACGGCGGTGGTGCCCGGAAAGACGTTTATAAAATCATGTGAGATAATGAATCATGGATATATGTATATGTATGAGCCAGAAACTTAACAGCAATTGATCGTGTGGGTGTTCCAGATGACACAAATCTACCAACAAAAGTTGTTCGGGCACCCAGCACTTTGAAACAAATGGTTGCTTGTTCTATAAGGGGAATGGGTTATGTGGTCACTTTTCCGCTAGGGCAACGTAGGACTGTCAATCCTGAGTGGTACACTACTATTTGTTTACCGGATGTTCTCGGAGAAATTCGAAAAAACAAACTGCCGAAGACGAATCATTCTGCATCATGACGATGCGAGCTTTTACGCATCCCGGTAAAAAGGTGAATTTTTAAGCAGTCAAAACATCGAATTAAAGACTCAACCGCCCTACAGTTCTGACTTAGCAGCTAATGAATTCCATTTATTCTCTCACTTCCAAATAACTGAAATAGTTCAGAATCCATTTTTTCGAGATGTCTCGAGAGAAATGGAAAACCTTATATGGGTATATGGTTGGAACGAATGCAAAGATATTGTAAAAAGATATAACTTTTATATTTCTTTTTAACAAAGAAAAAGAAACTTGACTTCTTTGGAATCCGAATTTATTCTCGGTCTCTCTTTATTTCAAAATGGATAATGATAATAATATAATTTTCTTTCCATGTTTCAAAAAACATATATTGTTTCTTATATGCAAGGCCAAGGCAAGTAAGTAAAGTACTTACTTCGTTATTTTAAATGACTTCATATAAGCTGGGCTTAGAAGCGTTGCACAGTGGGGCCATTTCACTTGTCAAAAAATCATATCTTTTAAAGTAGTGAAGCGATTTTAAAATTTAAAAAGCATTTGATAGATAATTCCTTAAGCTTTAAATTGAGTGGTTGCCGAAGGTGCCATGTGCGCGGGTTACCTTGATATAAGGTCAAAGTTGAAAAATATTTCTAGGCATATTTTACTCCTATAACTCGCTTAAAACACGCTTTTTTGATAACAAATGAACTTTGTTTTTTTTTTAATTTTAATGATTTGAACAAATTTTTTAATGTTTTGTTTTAATTATACCCTTGCAGAGGGTATATTAATTTTGGTCAGAAGTTTGCAACGCACACTATATAAAGTATATATATTCTTGATCAGCATGAACAGCCGAGTCGATATGACCATGTCCGTCTGTCCGTCTGACCGTCTGTCCGTTTGTCTGGATCAACAGCTTCTCCTCCGAGACCATAAAAGCTACAGTGCAGGCATTGTATATCTCGGAATCATCCCGATCGGACGACTATATCATATAGCTCCCATAGGAACGATCGGTCATGAATAAGGTTTATCCTCAATAACTCTGTTGTTTTTCAACCGAATGCCACGAAATTTGATATATGTGAGTTTAATATACTTCTTAATACTTCAATCAAGTTTTATCAGAATCGTTTGGCTATATAGCTGGTATAGGAACAATCGGTACAAAAAAAAATTTTGTATGAAAAATTTTTTTCTCAAACTCAAAATTTTGAATTTGTAAATTTGGTATGTTTAATTTTCAATAATGCTTCTGGTGAATTATATAGAGAAAATCTGCAAGGGTATACGAACTTCGGCACGGCCAAAGTTAGTCCATCTTTTTGGTTTATTATTAAAATTGCGAAAAAAATTTTTTTTAATGATTTTTTTAGGTTATTTTATTATTTACACACATGCTACTGGCAAATTTGCATGCGCTCTTGTACCTGGAACGCGTTTTTTACGCGAGGTGGCATTGGTTTTCTCGATTTGTGGCAAATTTGCGCAAAAATGCTATATAGGTCTGAAAGGTGAATATTCCCTCTATCACGTGTATATGGTTTCATCGTGAATCTCGGTGTATCTCTGTTGATTCAACTCCACCAAAGTTTAAAAAATGCGATAATTTAATGTTTTTTTGAAACATCTCCAATTTACTCAATATTTCAAATTTGATTAAATTTTTTACTACACATAGCAAAAAATTGATTTACTTATTATTATATATATTACTTATTTGAATAATGTAAAAATATTTAAGATAAATTGCTTCATTCGGCCAATATCCCGTTTCACAGTTGCAAGTTTTCCTAAAAATTGTACATTTTTTTCAAACATGAAAAATGTCTCCACTTTGAGACGATGTAGCACCCACAATTCTTATCCGATTTCAAAAATATTTTGGATCCAT
Source organism: Drosophila sturtevanti (assembly GCA_018150375.1). NCBI lineage: Eukaryota > Metazoa > Arthropoda > Insecta > Diptera > Drosophilidae > Drosophila > Drosophila sturtevanti. The sequence goes on along the minus strand of JAECWJ010000242.1, from coordinate 8,610 downwards.
AAGTTCTAAGATATTATATGTCGGTTTCATTATTCATTTTTCCCCAACGCGATAGTGAAAAAATGATTTTTTGGTCAGCTATTCGGCCTCACTGTGCGTTGTCAAGTATTTGCATAGGCAAATCTACTTGTACATTTCTTTTTGTCTATACTGTTGCCTGGTAGTGTCTTTCACGACTTTATTTTGTATATCTTTTAAATCTTTTGTATGTCTTTTAAATCATTAACAGTGATGCGTGAAAGCGCATCAGCTACAAAATTGTCTTTTCCGGTCGGATATGGTTTTTATAATTGTCATGTTTTATTTGTTGTATTTAATTGCATTTGTGTGTTCTCCTTTTTTTTAATCTTGTTGTAGAATTTTTTCGATCTCATTCTCATCAATGTAACGTCTAAATTTAATTTATTTACCATTCAAGACTTTATTTGGTTTTCTTTTATTTTGTATATTGTGTGGATACCTTGCTTATATATGTATATGCCAATAACTTTCTAATGTGGAAATAGTTCTAATAAAATTTTTTTTTTCAAAATTTAAAGATGTAAAAAGAAATATTTTTTTTCAAAATTTTCCCTATGTGATCAACAGTGATCTCCTTCCTAATATTTCATATGGCTTCACGGGCCATACTCTAGCGGGCAATGCAATTATCGCTTCCACTTTCAAAAGTTATAGAGCTATTGTTGCCTCCCAACGTAATGGTGAGTTGGTGGCTCGCTCAAAGCAGCGACCGAACGGAAGTATATAGCATGCCATATGCATTTGTGTATATTGTTATATATGGATGTATGTATATGCAGAAGGTATATAAGTACATGCGCTTGGTGCCGAATGGTCTCACCATCCAGGCCAGTCCACATATAAGTGGCTGATCATATTACGCACTTGGCGGCGGTTATATTATGTAAACAAAGCGACAAAGTGTCTCTATGTTTATGCATTTAGTTTGGGCATATGACCACTTTGCATACAGTATACTACAGTATATTGATCATCAAGGAAAATATTTTGAAGAACAATAAAGCCATTTTCATTAAAAGATTGTTGTTCTTATTTGCTATTCCCGAAAAAGAGCCCTCGTTATATTTTACTTTTTTTTATATCCTGTACCCATAGGGTACAAGGTATATTAAAGTCGCTAAAATGTATGTAACAGCCAGAAGGAAAATTTTCCGACCCCATAAAGTATATATATTCTTGATCAGCATTAACAGCCGAGTCGATGTGACCATGTCCGTCTGTCCGCTGTCCGTCCGTATGAACATCGAGATCTCAGAGACTATAAGGAGCTGAGCAACAACAAACTAGGTGTCAACATCCGTCTAGATCCATACGCGATCAAGTTTGTTTCAAATTTTTATTGCCACGCCCCGAAAATTAGAAAAAACCTATAACTAGAGTTCTATTAGAGATACCATAATTCTTTTTTGGCAAACTCAAATTATATAGCCAATATGTTCCATCTGACCGAAATCGGTCAATAAATATCGGAGATATACGTATATATGTTTTGTACTGAAATGCCAAGCAGCAACCCTGAAATGTGTGAGCGAGATAGCATGCGCATGTTGCTTTGTACCAATGACGCATTAGTTTCGTTCCTGTGAGGAGTGAGTGAAAAGCATGCATTTGCTGTTTTGGCTTGTTAAGAGTTTTATGAAAAATTTGATTCAATTAATGAGGATTACGAAGGTCTGTTTAAATGAAATATCCTTTATTGGTACAGAGCTACTCCAAGTCGGCAGGGACGACTTGCTTACTTCATTTTATTAATTTATATTGTATACTTGTATATGCAGTTGTTGGCCATTTGGGAGAGCAATTGCGTTGTCGCTGCTTCGGTTAGTGGTTCAGCTGATCCTGATAAATTTTGGATATTTCTTGCGGGTCCCACTTACTCCAGGAATAGGAGTATTACTTTCTTTTCTTTACTTTCGGCACTAGAAAGCAGTGTTAGTCTTTGTTGCTACAGATGAAAATATCTTATAGTCTTCTGTGCTGCCATAAGGAATTACTCCAAGTTTTAATTGCTACTGTAAGGGATAACTCCTTTATTGCTGCTGGGAAGATAACTACACGGATCAAAATATTCTTCGTCGAGGACAAGAAGGAATCGTTTATTACTTTGCTTTTGCTAATATCATCTTACCCAATGATTTCGTCATACAGTTTACTCGAGTTCGTGTTCGCTTTTTAACATTTTATTACCATTTTTTATGCTTAATACCATTTATGGCATTTGTTTCTAATCTCGCTAAGTTTTGAGCATGAATTTATATTTGTTTAAAAAGATGAGACATTATTATTATTTGATTATGAGTTCACATTTCTCTTATAATATATGACTTTTCATAGTTTGAGTTTTAAGCTTTATTTTTGGTAGCTCAGGTGAGTCTACATCACCAATTAGGAGCTTGTGCATAAAAAGTAAACATAGCATTGTTCTACTGTTAATCAAAAGTAGCCTACTGGTATACGTTAGAAGTGTGATATTGTAATCCCAATTTAGACTTTTGCTTTTCTCTTTTGCAATTCTCATTTGGTGTGACTCATATTGAGGTTACCAAACACAAGGGTCGTCAAATTCTTTTAACCATCTCTTTATAAATTCGAAAACACTCATTGCTTTGCCAACAATTGTGGAAACATGGGAGTTGAAAGTCAATCTATGGTCCATAAGTAAACCCAAATCGTTCATTTCATTAAGACGTTCTAATGGAGAATTATTTAGAAAATAAGTTATAAGTTGACAACACTGAAAATTGTTAAGGTAAGCCTGCAATTGACTGGGCGAAATCATATCTTTGAAACTAAGGCACAGCTTAATATCATCAGCATACATTAGTACTCGAGAATGTAGCATGATGGAGGGAAGATCGGTGATAAAGAGGGTAAAGATGCGTTTAGATTAAGAAGACTTAAAAAGAACTTTCTGTGTCTTTCTTTATTTCAAAATTGACTTAGCCTAAAACTACATACGAACGGAAGCATATAGCAGGCATATACATGCGCTTGGTACCGAACGGTCAAAACGTCATAGTGCTTACGCTGCAGATCTCACGATGCAGGCCAGTCCACATATAAGTGGGTGATTATACTACGGCACTTGGTGGCGGTTATATTATGTAAACAAAGCGACAAAGTGTCTCTATGTTTATGCACTTGATACTCTAACATTTAGTTTGGGCATATGCCCACTTTACATATTGTATACCCTACAATACGGTGGGCACATGCTTATTTGGCATATAACATACTAGTCCTCCCTTTTCAGAGAAATAACGTAATATTATTATGTAGTTATTTAATATAATATTGTATAAATTATTATAAATTATATTTAATTTATATAGTTTAATATATATTTTTATGTTTTTGTATTATTATACCCTGTACCCATAGGGTAAAAGGGTATATTAAAGTCGTTGAAATGTATGTAACAGAGAGAAGGAAACATTTTCGACCCCATAAAGTATATATACTCTTGATCAGCATCAACAGCCGAGTCGATATAGCCATGTCCGTCTGTCCGTCTGTCCGTCCGTCCGTCTGTCCGTCCGTCCGTCCGTATGAACACCTAGATCTCAGAGACTATAAGAGCTAGAGCAACCAAACTTGGTGTCAAGATCTGTCTAGTGTCTACGCAAATCAGGTTTGTTTCAAATTTTTACCACGCCCACTTTCGCCCCCGCAAATTAGAAAAAACTGTAACTAGAGTTGTATTAAAGCTATCATATTTTTTTGGCACACTGATATATATTATACGTATATTTGTGTTGTTCAGCCGCTGGCTGAAATGTGTAAGCGAGATAGCATGCGCACGTAACTTTGTACCGAATGACGCATAGTTAGCGAGAAAGCACGCACTTGGTGTTTGGGATTGTTATTTTATAAAGAAAATTTATATTCAATTAATTCGGTTATACAAGGCTGTTCTAAAGCCAGTATGGACTTACGCGCTGCAGCTATGGGGCACAGCCAGCAAATCAAACATAGAAATACTGCAGAGATATCAGTCTGAGACTCTCAGAATAATAACAAATACCCACAGTCATAGACGAGATAAAATCTTATACAAATAGATATATCAACAGGCTACATGATCATGAGAACGCTTTAGCATTAAATCTATTAGATAGCTCTGTCACCACAAGACGTCTAAAAAGAACTCATGTCCTGGACCTGCCATATAGAGTAACAAATAGGTAGTTATTAAATGAAAATATCTAAATATATGGATTGAGTTCACTGGAGCTTAAACCATCCGGCTATTATTATTTATGTTATGTCACTTTGTTTATTGCCTAGTTAAGGCAGATTGTAAATAAAATAATTAATAAGTTAAAAGAAAAAAAAAAAAAAATTAATGGAGATTTCGAAGAAATCTGATTTTATGAAATATCTACCTATTATTGGTACAGGGCAAGTCGGCAGGGACGACTTGCTTACTTTATTTATGCTATATGTCATTTATGGTATTTGTTTATGTTCTTGATTAGTTTTGAGCATGAATTTATATTGGTTTACAAAGATAAGTGATGCTTTTGTTTATGACTTCACATTTCTCTTCCAATATATGACATTATATAGTTTGAGTTTTAAGCTTTACTTTTGATCGATGGCTTCTGCCGTTGTATAGCCAAATTGCCTCTGTGTTTTCTTTCTTTTTTGTTTTTTCTATGGTATCTATAGTTAGCCGATTCTGGGGAAACTTGGTCAAAATATTAAGATATATATGATATTTAATACTGTTATATGAAATTTACAAAAATTTCGTTCGCTTTAAAATCAACAGAGTTAGTGTGGTTAAATCTTACACGGGGCTGATTCTTCCTATGGGACCTATATGAGAAGTCTTCCGATCAGGGTGATTGCGAGAAAAACAATGAAGAAGCAAAAAGAAGCTTAAGTTAAAATTTCAGCTCTGTAGCTATAGGGGTCTCGGAGGAGAAGTTGTTGATCCAGACAGACAGACATTCGGACAGACGGACAAGACTAGAAAGACTCGCCTATTCATGCTGACCGCGAATGTATGTACTTTTTATAGTCGGAGTTGCTTCCTTCTGTGCATTGCAAACTTTTGACCAAAATTAATATACCCCCTGCATGGTTAAAAAAAATAGAGCATTGCAGGTCTGGGCTGCTTTTAGACCTGACAAAGAGCATGATCATTTTTTGTTCTTTCTAATATTTGCCTGTTGCTAAAATTCTAACTCTCAAATGTTCTGAAATTAATTATTTTCTTCATTCCGTACTAAAAATCACGGGGTACTTAATGCTATCGCAAGAATACCTTATGTACACATATATATGGGTGAATGTACAAATGTACTTATGGTAAAAGGGCATATTAAAGTCGCCAAAATTTATGTAAGAGGTAGAAGCAAACATTTCCAAACATAAAATATTCGATTGAAATCGGATAATACAAATTGGAGATATATGTACATATAAACGTTTGCATTGAAATGCCAAGTGCAGTAGCGGTTGAAATGAGTGAGCGAGATAGCATACGTTCGCTCCTTTATAGCTAACATTGTAAAAGTTTTATTCAAGGTAAAAGAGGAAGCATGTATCCGCTGCCATGTTAGGAGAGTTTCGTTTAATTTTTTTTTTTAAATTTTAAACTAATTTGATTTGTATTTTGTGGGAGTATGACTTCATTAAGCATATTTACTTGATAAAGTATATAATATTCCAAGTCGACAAGGACGACTTGCTTGTTTCATTTATTTGAATTTTTTTATTTTATAGAAATAATAACAGATAGTAATTTTGACTTAACAAAAAAAAAAAAAGAGACACGTGGATTCGTCTTTTCTACTATTCTTCTGCTATTAACGAAAGTCTATGTCAAAGGCACTGCTTCAGTGAAAACTTTTTTCCATATGCCAAAAACTCGCTAATGAAGGCAATATTGATTTCGAGTTATCTTACCATTCGTTTCGGTAAGTTAAGAAGCGTTGAGTAGTCATAAATATTGAGTTAAAGAACCTTCATGTTGATACCGAAGAATAAAAGGGTAGCTTTACTGCCAGCAATATGGCGTGTTTACGATCATTTATATCAGCCGCTACCTAGCTGATCAAGTCACGAAGCTTAATTTGAGCCATGTCATTAACTGTGCACACTGAGGGTGGTGTGCACTTAACTTGACAGAATTTCTCCTGTAGCAACAGCGCAATTCATTATTCAATTAAAACACCAGCTCTCCTTTAGAGGTCTCCCTAGCACTACTCACATATTTTTTTACAGGTAGCTGCTGGGCTTAGAATATCCAACTTCAACATCTGGTTGTACATATGTCGTTATGCTTGCATGTGTATGATGTAATTAATTAATGAGGTTGCATTAATATTAAACGAACTTCGGCTTTAAGTCAGGTTGCACTCGGGTGTTTACCGTATGTACATACGTTTTTGGATGGACGAACAGCTCTGACCAGACTTCGAAAAAGTCTGCATGGTAAACAGTTTAGTCTATCGTAAAACGATCACAAAGACTGGCAATTATTTCCACACAATTAAGAGTGAAAAGTCGTTATGGGAATCTTTTCCATGCGGGAAGAATACCCGTCTCTAAGGCCCAATGAAAGTGTAGGAGCGCCGACTGATTGATTTGAAGTAAAGCTCTTGGTCCTCATACAAAACTAGAGAGAAATTTAAAGCATGCAGACCTTCGTTTAAGTTAGGTTAAGTTTAGTTCCTAGTCCAACGGGCCACACACGGTTTGGGCAGCTTTTTTATCCTCGAACTCGTTAATTGTTAATGGAGTGGATGGAGGAAAAACCTTACCTTTCTTCCATGCTAGTCGCCCTTTATTGACTAGAACAGGTGCATCTAGATGATTTATTTATTCTTTGATGCGTTGAAAAATATGTGAAAGATATGTCATCAAGAATGCTGTATTTGCATATCTAATGATGCAAATAAATTTGCTAGTGAAGCACTTCTTAGTTAGAAATATGTTGATTATCAATTTTGAAATGCCTAAACGTTCCGCCCATTCATAAAAGGGGGCAGTGTTGAACCCACAATTGATCAAAATAAGCTGGAAAACACTGGAGTATCACATACTTTTTTGCATCTTTATAAAATTTTTAGAAGGAAATAGCCTTTTCCGCTCTCAAATTCGTTTTTTATGAAAAAGCCATCTAAAAGTTCCATTTAACAAGAAGGACACTATCTTACGCACGTAACATGTTTAGCATCGAGCCGGAAAAATTTAGAATAACCATAAGTAAAATAGGATCAAAGTTAAATGAAATGAAGTAAGCAAGTCGTCCATGCCGACTTGGAGTATGCCCTGTACCAAAAAAGGATATTTCATTTAAACAGACTCCTCCGCAATCCTCATTAATTGAATAAAATTTTTCATAAAATTCTCTTAACAAGCCAAAACAGCAAATGCATGCTTTCTCACTCACTCCTAACAGTGAACGAAACTAATGCGTCATTCGGTACAAAGCAACATGCGCATGCTATCTCGCTCACACATTTCAGTTGCTGCTGCCCATGGCATTTCAGTACAAAACATATATACGTATATCTCCGATATTTATTGACCGATTTCGGTCAGATGGTACATGTTGGCTATATAATTGAGTCTGCAAAAAAGAATTATGATAACTTTAATAGAACTCTAGTTATAGTTTTTTCTAATTTGCGGGGGCGGAAGTGAGCGTGGCAAAAACTTGAAACAAACTTGATCTGCGTATACACTAGGCGGATGTTGACACCAAGTTTGGTTACTCTAGCTCTTATAGTCTCTGAGATCTCGATGTTCATACGGACGGACAGACGGACAGACTGACAGACGGACATGGTCATATCGACTCGGCTGTTGATGCTGATCAAGAATATATATACTTTATAGGGTCGGAAAATTTTCCTTCTGCCTGTTACATACATTTTAGCGACTTTAATATACCCTTGTACCCTATGGGTACAGGGCATAACAATCAGTTTCGACTGTTGAAATACAAATACCTAACTAATGAGTAGCTGGCACTCTTTTAAAATTTCAGAATAATAATATAATAATAATAATAATATTCACAGACATCAAGAATTCACAGAAAATGTGGCATTTGATGTGGAACTAATTAACATACTACGATAATTGCCCGAAATTATAATCAGAAAGCAATATGTATGCGGTGACAGCAATCTGTGGCTTAGCACAATACATTGTAAACTTCTTAGTACCGATGCGGTCTTATGAAATAATAACTATAAGAATATAATAAAAACCATAAAAAACATAACGTAAGAAAAACCATAAAATCCGAAGCTGAACATAAGCTAGAGAGTAAATATAAAGGCACCAATATGATAGTTGGGCATTGATGGAGATTGATAATAATTGCAAACGCAATAAGAATATCAATGATAAAAGAAAGTCTCGTAAGGTCGTAATGTACTTAGATAGAGTAACAATGAAACACTAACCGCGATTAAAGGAAAACGTTAATAAATAAAAAAAGAAAAGAATTTATAAATAAAACCTAGAGGGTGTGCTTGTTTCGCCCGTGCCGAAGTTCGTACACCCTTTTATACCTCTACATAGTTCACAAAAACCATTAAGGACATTTTATTTTTCGGGAATAGC
>JAECWJ010000024.1:0-28938 GCA_018150375.1 Drosophila sturtevanti | reverse complement strand
CCATACAAATGTCAATGCCATGGACCAGTGAAAGATTACATTCTAGACTTGGGTAGCTCATGAGTGAGTGAGCTAAAATGAATGGCTCACTGAACTGAGCCAGTTGGCTGGTTTCTTCAATATGGCTTATATTGGCTTGCTAGCTTTTTTTGACTCAGAAGTTCAGTTTTACTCACTAGCTTATTTTGACTAAGTAGTTCAGTTTTGCTCACTCACTCTTATGGCTCATTTCGCGTTCTTCCTAATTGGCGTTCGCAAAGTGAACGTTCACTTTTTTGGCGCGAATCGTGTTGTTCGTTTAACTTATTATACAATGTCGTTAATTAGAAAGCACAGCAAAATTTGGTATTATTTTGAGGACTTGGGAACGCAACAGGCTAAATGCAAGATTTGCAGAAGCGTGTTAAGCTGGAAGTCACAAGGCAATTTGAATAGGTAGGCAGCTATTGAGACCGTTATATGACAAAATGTGGAAAGCTTAGTTGTTCTGGAAACTACTCAACACAAAATCAATTCGTTTGTCCACAAACCAATTAGGGCGAGCAAATCTACGCAGATTGACCAGCAAGCAAAAATGATTGCCAAGGGGCACCATGCCATGAGAATGGTGGAGGAACCTGAGTTCCAAAAACTTCTCCATGACGTCTCACACTCTCCAAGATATACCCTTCCGACAAGGAAGACGTTGATGGGAGTAAAACTCCCCAAAGTTCGGGATGAGTATGCAGGTGCTATTATAGATCAGCTCGGGGCGGCTACAGTGGTCTGCCTTACGACAGATGACTGGACATCAGTTGCCAACGAGAGCTATCTCGCAATGACAGTGCACTTTATTGAGGGACACCGGCATTAGCAGTGTTTATGTTAGACGATTCCCCACGTTCATGGACATAAAATGCTCTGTTATTCAAATATGATTTAAGAATTAGAAAGTATGGTGCAGGTAGCCACTTTTTAATTTTGTAGAGTAGACCTTCATGCCACACTTTGTCAAATGCTTGCTTAATATCAAGGAATACTCCTGTGCAGTACTTTTTGCATTCAAATGCGTTAGTAATTCCGTTCGTAATGCGGTGACATTGCTCGATCGTGCCGTGCCCCCTTCTAAACCCAAACTAATGTTCAGATATGATGTTTAGTAGTTCGTCCAGTACAGGTAACATTCTTCTTAAAAGTATGCGTTCAAATACTTTAGAGAATGTCACCAGCAAGCTTATGGGACAGTATGACGATGTGCATTCGGCTTATTGGGCTTAGGGATCATAAAGACTTCAGCACATTTCCACTGAGTTGGAAAGTATTCTAGTCTAAGCATAGCATTATAGATGTACGTCAGCAATCGAATGCATTTCGGCGGAAGATTTTTTATTGTATTTCCACATATTTTGTCATATCCTGGGGATTTTTTCTTATTTATCCTTTTTATTTCCTCTACGACTTCTGTAAATGTCGCTTGCCTTATCGGCAGGCTCATCTGGCATGGAGAATCTAGAAATCGGTGTACCTCATTTACTGTCTCAGGGTCATTTTCTGAATTTGGCTTAAAAACTGAACATATGTTGTTAGCAAAGGCCTCAGCTCTCTCTACATTTCCTCTGCAGAGTTGTCCCATGTTGTCGACAATTGTGGTAGCTCTTCTGGTGGGTCTCTTTAAATATCTACTTGCTTTCCAAAGACTATATTGTAGGTCACTTGTGTATGGGTCGAGACTTCTTAGAAAGCCTGCTGTCGAGTCGTTTTTAATTTCCCATAGTTTGATGTTTAAGTCCTTAGCAGCCTTGTTGAATTTTCTCTTGTCTACTGGACTTCTTGTTGTTTGCCATATTTTCCGAAGTTTTCTTTTTTCAGCTATTTGAGATCTCAGATCTAGTGGTATAAATGTTTGTCTTCTCTGGTTTTCGTTAGGTGGTGTTGTGAACATGCAACCTGCGGCATGAATTGAGCTAGTAAGTGTCTCAATAGCTAAGTCTACTTCGTTACCAGACTTTAGCGAAATGTCTAAAAGTGTTCTGTCTTCAAGCCAGTTTTTAAACGCACTTATGTTTGTTTTTGAGTTGATGATTTTGTAGGCCTTTTCCTTAAAACAAACTGTGGAACCATATGTAACAATAATTGGTGAGTGATCGGAGCTCAGATCGAAATTCTCCTCTATATGAAAATGATTTTGCTGTATCCCAGCGTAAACAAAGAAATCTAGTAAATCTGGTATTTTTCTAGGATCAGTTGGCCAGTACGTAGGCTTTCCGGTAGATAGGGTTGAGTAATTGTTGGAGGTTATGCATTTGTACAGTTCAGCACCTTTTGGATTTACAAGTCTTGACCCCCACCATGGATGCTTGGCATTATAGTCACCTCCCGCAATAAATTCTCTACCAAGTCCTTGAAATAGAGTGTTACAGTCGTCAAGTCTGCAGGAATATCTTGGTGGTAGGTATACTGCAGCTATGGAGATTGTTGCATGAAGACATTGTATTTGAATCGCTGCAACTTGCATGTTATTTGTGTTGATGTTATCTAGTGTTTGGTATTTAAGTGTTTTTTTTTTATAATAACCGCACTTCCACCGTGTGCTCTTCCAGATGGATGATTAGCTTGGATAATATCATACCCATTAATGGTTATATGATTTTTCTTGGTAAAGTGCGTTTCAGAAATCAGCAAAATGTCAATGTTGTTGGTTTTAATAAATAAAGTTATTTCATTACGGTGGTTGGAAAGCCCATTGGCATTCCATATTGCTATTCGCAGATCTATTTGCATAATTTGTTTACAAGCAGCATTATCATGTTTAGTAGATTGGTAGTTAGTTCCGACTGTTTCACTAATAGTTGTTCAATCCTGTCTAATGCTGACTTATCTTGTAGTGCAGTATCACCTCGTAGCGCTTGCGCATAAGTTGGTTGAGTCGAGTGTATATTTTCGCAGTTTGTTGGTATAGCGTAGGTGAATGATGTTGTTCTCGGTCGATCTGGAGTAACATATGTTGCTGGTCTACTTTTGGGTACGCTGGACTTGTTTTTTGTAATTGCTTGGTAGACTCTGCAGCCTTTATAGCTAGCAGCGTGATTCTCATTGCAATTGGCACAAGTGGCCGGTTGATTTTTTTCTTTGGGACAGTTGATGCTTGGATGATTTTCAGAACATTTAACGCACCTAAATCTTTTATTGCAATAAGATTTTGTGTGCCCGAATTCTTGGCATCGCACAGTGGGGCCTCTGCTCGAATAGCTGACAAAAAATCATTTTTTTTACTATCGCGTTGGGGAAAAGTGAATAATGAAATCGACAGATAATACTTCAGAACTTATGGATCCAAAATATTTTTCGGATAAGAATTGTGGGTGCTACATCGTCTCAAAGTGGAGACATTTTTCATGTTTGAAAAAAATGTACAATTTTTAGAAAAACTTGCAACTTTGAAACGGGATATTGGCCGAATGAAGCAACTTATCTTAAATATTTTTGCTTTATTTGAAAAGTAGATCAATTTTTATTTATGTGTAGTAAAAAATTTAATCAAATTTGAAATATTGAGTAAATTGGAGATGTTTCAAAAAAACATTAAATTATCGCATTTTTTAAACTTTGGTGGAGTTGAATCAACAGAGATGCACCGAGATGCACGATGAAACCATATACACGTGATAGAGGGAATATTCACCTTTCAGACTTATATAGTATAGTCTTGCGCATTTTTGCGCAAATTTGCCAAAAATCGAGAAAACCAATGCAACCTCGCGTAAAAAACGCGTTCCAGGTACAAGAGCGCATGCAAATTTGCCAGTAGCGTATGTGTAAAATGAAAATGAGCCATTAATATAAAATAACCTAAAAAAAATCAAAAAAAAAAATTTTTTTTTTCGCTATTTTAATAATAAATTAAAACAAAACATTAAAAAATCTGTTTTAATCATTAAATTTAAAAAATAAAGTTAATTTGTGATCAAAAAAGCGTTTTTTTAAGAGAATTATAGGGGAAAAATATGCCTAGAAATATTTTTCAACTTTGAACTTGAATATCAAGGTAACCCGCGCACGTGGTACCTTCGGCAACAAATTGAAGCTTAAGGAATCAGCTATTAAATGCTTTTTAAATTTTTAAAATCGTTTTACTACTTTAGAAGATATGATTTTTGACAAGCGAATGTGCATCGGTAGCATTGAGCCATGTCGCTAAATTTCTTTGGTGGTTCTATTGTAACTATGGCGTTGTTGATATGTTTAATATTGTAGACTTCAGCGTTGTTCTTGTTTGGCTCTAGGTCTATGAAAAGCATTGGCAATGGCTCCTTCGTGATAAGGCTTTTAATGATGTGAATACCCCTGATTATATGACCTTGCAGCTCTAGCTCGTGCTTTATTGAAACAGATTGTGTGGTGTAATGAAGGTTTTTGGCTACAACCCTAAAAGCCCTTTCCTGTATGGTAGTCTTAAGGTATTTAAGCAACCCATTAATATCTCTGACATTAAAGATAAAGATCGGGGGTGGTTTTTCAGATGCTGATGTATCGATTTCAATATCATCATTTAGTGTTGGGTTTGTTATTGATTTGTTATAATTAGTTTCCTCCTCTTATTCTGCAAATTTTCTTATCAATTTTGGAGAGTTTTCTTTCTTACGCTTAGATGAGCGTGGAATAATTGGCACATATTGCCAGTCCAAGGTATTGTTTTCAGCATCACAAGACATGCTATTTGCTGCTTAGCAACAGCGAAATTGCAGGTACTTATCAGTAGTTCTAATTTTAGAACAGGTGCCATTAGTTTTCAGTAATTTGCTTTTGTGCTTGTTTGTTTACGATTTCGTTAACTGAGCGTGCGCGCGACCGTACTCTGTGAGAGTTTGATGCGAACGATATTGGATATGAATGACAGATTTCAGAATTGCGAGGCAAATGTGTTGTTTGCTGGGACCACAATTTTAGATCCCAGATTTAAATGAAGATGTTTTAAATCTGTGGACGCTTTTCAAAAATCGGTAGATTTAAAAAAAAATATCAAAGAAGCTATCTTCGGCCGTGCCGAAGTTTGTATACCCTTGCAGATTAATTGATTACTTTCTCCGTCATATCGGATTCAAGATATTTTAAAAATTGGAAATATAAAATTTAAAAAAAATTTGAATCAAAAAAAGAATCAGTAAGAAAAAATTCGAGTTTGCCAACGGCCGGAATTGAACCTTCGTTCATGTCACTTCTAGAATCGATCTCTACCTATTGCGCTACCAAACTATAAATTTAGGGCCTCGCTTTTTCGGTATACATTGCAAGCGTCCAGCTTCTCGCTCTCTAAATTTTCTGACGAATTCTAGAAAACAACAACACAATACAAATAGTTTTCTGTCTCTTTCTGTTTCGCACTCAGCTTGTAGTTTTTTCAAGCACGTCTTCGCATATTGTATGTATGTATGTTTGTATGTTTCCATGTATGTTGTTTGTGTACGCATATATAAAAGCAAATATAAACGTATTTAATTGGCTGCATATGCATACATACTGATGCTGATGGGGGTTGATTCATTGACTTTATTGATTTATGTCGGTGTTTATTATCCGATCTGAAACTTGCTGGTAAGGTGTAAAAGTAGAATTCTCATCTGTGTGCCAAATTTGGTTGAGATATCTCAAAAAAAAAAAAAAAAAAAAAAAAAAGTTTTTCTCACAAGAACTGTTTTGAACAACTCACATTTTGACCGAGGTACCTCTGATCTTTCCTATTTTTCTATAACTTATAGTTGTCCGATCATACCAATCTTTAACTTGATTTAGATAAATCATCAATGAAGAGAATGATATGACTTTTCTTCACGTAGCTCAAAATTTAAGTTCGAAAAAGCGCGAAGAAACAGACAGACGGACAGACGGACATGGTCATATCGACTCGGCTTTCGATGCTGATCAATAATATATATACTTTACGGGGTCGGAAACGATTATTTCTATGCGTTACAAACATCTGACCAATTTTATTATACCCTCTGCAAGGGTATAAAAAATTAATATCAATGTGTCCAGTCGCTGCACAAACCACAGTTGAAACCGGCAATAACGATACTGACAAAACTTCAAATGGGGACGACGTATGGACTGAGTATGACAGCTCCTTTCTTCAAGTCAGTCAAAAATAGCATAGCAGCAGTTACCCGGGAAATGGATAAATATCTTGCCGAGGAGTATATTTATCGGAAGGACGATCAGTTAGTATGGTGGAACCAACGAAAATCACAGTATCCCTTACTTTACACATACATGTTAAAACGGATCTGCATAGTCGCCACATCTGTGTCCTGTGAGCGCATTTTTTCCAGCGCAGGTGAAAAAATTATAAAAAAAAATGTCTTTACTTAAACCGAAGAACGTGGAAAGCCTGATGCTTTTGCATAATAACATGTATATTTTAAGTAAGTATTTTTTTAAATTTACAAACCAGTTCATACCTAATCGGTATTTTATAGCCCTGATATAATCTACTTTTATATATATATATAATCTCTCATTCGTCCCAATGAATGGATCTCAAAGAATGATCATTTTGTTTTTAATTTTCTGTTATATTTAATCTTATAATTTTGTTATATTCCTAATGAAGGGAGCTAAACAATATATTTTTAATTAAAAGTTTGTTTTGTTAGTTTAAAGAAAAAAAATTTTAAAATATGTAATATTTTTAAATAACTGAAAATGTTATGTATTTTACTTCAGTTTTCACTATCTGCTCATGAGCTATCAGCAAGTGAGCCAGTGAGCCAAATGAGTAAATTGGCTCACTTCGAAAAAAAGACCGAGAGAGCCAGTTTACTTCGATGAGCTGCTTTTACCCAAGTATTTTACATTCAACATTTTTAGCAATAATTCTATTTTGAAAAATAGATGGAATTTATATAACTTTTGCGATACTTGTCATCAATTAACATAATAACATTCTCGATTCGGTAACAAACAATCAGCCATTTAAAATGGTTTTCCGAATAACTCCGAATACTTATCCAGAAGATCGCGCAAATATCAGACAAGACAATTTTGACCGACTTAAAGAAAAACAACAAAACACCTTACAATATTACAACAAAATAAAGCAAGAAAGTCGGGTTAGGCACAAAAAGTCGGCCCGTGCCCACCTCTAGGACGGGGTACATATTTTAGCTGATTCGAGTAATCAGTTCTTAGTACGAATTACCGGATCCTAATTAAGGATAACTAAAAGGGATGGCGACCGAATCGTCAACGGCATTTCGTAAGATTAAAACAAAAAAAAAATTAGAAAGACTAACTCCGGCCGTGCCGAAGTTCGTATACCCTTGCAGATTTTCTCTATATAATTCACCAGAAGCATTATTGTAAATTGAACATACCAAATTTACAAATTCAAAATTTTGAGCTTGAGGAAACAAATTTTTCATACAAAATTTTTTTTTGTACCGATTGTTCCTATAGCAGCTATATGATATAGCCAACCGATTCTAATAAAACTTGATCGAAGTATTAAGAAGTATATTAAACTCACAAATATCAAATTTCGTGTCATTCGGTTGAAAAACAACAGAGTTATTGAGGATAAACCTTATTCATGACAGATCGTTCCTATGGGAGCTATATGATATAGTCGTCCGATTCTGATCAAACTTGATTGAAGTATTAAGAATTATATTAAACTCATAAATATAAAATTTCATGGCATTCGGTTAAAAAACAACAGAGTTATTGAGGATAAAGCTTATTCATGACCTATCGTTCCTATGGGAGCTATATGATATAGTCGTCCGATTCAGATCAAACTTGATTGAAGTATTAAGAATTATATTAAACTCATAAATTTCAAATTTCATGGCATTCGGTTGAATAACAACAGAGTTATTGAGGATAAACCTTATTTATGACCGATCGTTCCAATGGGAGGGAGGAGGTTCCAAGATATACAATGCCTGCAGCAAAAAGGAGCCTATGCTGAAAATTTCAGCTCTGTAGCTCTTATGGTCTCGGAGGAGAAGCTGTTGATCCAGACAGACGGACAGACGGACATGGTCATATCGACTCGGCTATTCATGCTGATCAAGAATATATATACTTTATATAGTCGGAGATGCTTCCCTCTGTGCGTTGCAAACTTGTGACCAAAATTAATATACCCCCTGCAAGGGTATAAAAAAGAAAAGAAAAAAGCAGATTTGTAAAAAATATAGAAATCACGCATCATTAAATCGCTAACTTTTCAATATTTCTATGGAAGGTCCCAATTAAGTTCTTTCTATTACTATTTTGGGTAACAACAGTGCAACAAGCAATTAAAAACAGTCATTCATAACAAAAAAAAAAATCAGTGTCAATGAACAACAAAATCCTCGAACCAAGCATTTCACAAATGAACTAAAATCAAGCAACATGTATAAACTTGAGAGCGAAGCAACATGAAACATGAGTTCATCCTGCAGTTCGGTCAGACTTGTAAACATTCCCAGTTATTCACAAAGACTAAGTTATTTTATAAACGTGATCGCAGAGATCCTAACAAGCTCAGACTGCCCAGTTTAGTCCAAATTTTACCAATGCGCAAGCAGATAATACAACTTACGTGTCCGTAAGTACAGTAAGTACGTACAGTTCGAGAGCTGAATAGCTTTTTAGGTCTACTACAGAAGGTTCATAAGAGGATTATGCAAAACTATCCAAACCCTGGGGTGACGATATATGTGACAGTAAAAAACCTTCAATAAATCCAGTGAGTCTTTACTAAAAGTCTGTGAACTCATTCAAAATATAGAAAAATTAATCTTCAATGAGGTAATCTTAAGTTACAATTATTTTAATAAAGAATTTCATCTTAGTATAGATGACTAATGTAGACTATATCGTGGACTTTGTGATCCCTCAGAAACTTTATTTTTCGGCAAAGCCATAATCATAACATCACTGATCACGAACCTCTTACCCCATTCGCTTAATAGCTAGAAAGCAAATTCGTGAATTTAAATATTGAAGGCTTTCCTGGTAGAATACGGATATATAGCAGATGCGCTATTCCCAATGTGAAATCCAACAGAGTTAAATTCCGTCAGCACAAGGCATAGTAACAAAAGCTCCCGTCACAATCTTATCCCCAGTATAGAAATAGCAATTAAGTTATTCAAAAACCAAACTTTTTAAGGCAAAATTCCGTTCCCGACCTTACATAGACACGACATTTGCTAAAATGTGCTAAACTTTTTAAGTTTTTCATAAAATATATTTTTTTTTGACTTGGTTATTGTTTTGTTAGAGTACTGACATATAAAAGAATTGCTACACAAAAAATTGGAGCTGTGAAATAAACTTTTTTTGATTTTCGATTAAATGCAATTGGTTTACTTCATGTGGCTTAGGTATATGAGCACCACTGTATGTATGTGCTAGAAAATTACAGTTTATTATGGCATTGCCAGATTTAAGTATTGCCAATTTCCAACATACAAATAGCAACCCTCGTGTAAGACACCCACACAGGGAGAACATTTTTTATAGACATTCTTAAATATCTTGTCATGGATAACGAAGTCTTTTAAATCAGCTTAAGTTGTAGGAGAGCTTAAAAGAAAAATTTTTTACTGCCTTACCATACAAAAGCACAGTCAATGCAATGGACGACCAATGGAAAGATTCCATTCAACATTTCTAGCAATAATTCTATTTAAAAAAAAAAAAGATGTGATTTATAAAACTTTTGGGACAATCGTCATCAATGAACATAATAACATTCTCGATTCGGTAACAAACAATCAGCCATTTAAAATGGTTTTCCGAATAACTCCGAATACTTATCCAGAAGATCGCGCAAATATCAGACAAGACAATTTTGACCGACTTAAAGAAAAACAACAAAACACCTTACAATATTACAAAAAAATAAAGCAAGAAAGTCGGGTTAGGCACAAAAAGTCGGCCCGTGCCCACCTCTAGGACGGGGTACATATTTTAGCTGATTCGAGTAATCAGTACTTAGTACGAATTACCGGATCCTAATTAAGGATAACTAAAAGGGATGGCGACCGAATCGTCAACGGCATTTCGTAAGATTAAAACAAAAAAAAAATTAGAAAGACTAACTCCGGCCGTGCCGAAGTTCGTATACCCTTGCAGATTTTCTCTATATAATTCACCAGAAGCATTATTGTAAATTGAACATACCAAATTTACAAATTCAAAATTTTGAGCTTGAGGAAACAAATTTTTCATACAAAAATTTTTTTTTTTGTACCGATTGTTCCTATAGCAGCTATATGATATAGCCAACCGATTCTAATAAAACTTGATCGAAGTATTAAGAAGTATATTAAACTCACAAATATCAAATTTCGTGTCATTCGGTTGAAAAACAACAGAGTTATTGAGGATAAACCTTATTCATGACAGATCGTTCCTATGGGAGCTATATGATATAGTCGTCCGATTCAGATCAAACTTGATTGAAGTATTAAGAATTATATTAAACTCATAAATTTCAAATTTCATGGCATTCGGTTGAATAACAACAGAGTTATTGAGGATAAACCTTATTTATGACCGATCGTTCCAATGGGAGGGAGGAGGTTCCAAGATATACAATGCCTGCAGCAAAAGGAGCCTATGCTGAAAATTTCAGCTCTGTAGCTCTTATGGTCTCGGAGGAGAAGCTGTTGATCCAGACAGACGGACAGATGGACATGGTCATATCGACTCGGCTATTCATGCTGATCAAGAATATATATACTTTATATAGTCGGAGATGCTTCCCTCTGTGCGTTGCAAACTTGTGACCAAAATTAATATACCCCCTGCAAGGGTATAAAAAAGAAAAGAAAAAAGCAGATTTGTAAAAAATATAGAAATCACGCATCATTAAATCGCTAACTTTTCAATATTTCTATGGAAGGTCCCAATTAAGTTCTTTCTATTACTATTTTGGGTAACAACAGTGCAACAAGCAATTAAAAACAGTCATTCATAACAAAAAAAAAAAAATCAGTGTCAATGAACAACAAAATCCTCGAACCAAGCATTTCACAAATGAACTAAAATCAAGCAACATGTATAAACTTGAGAGCGAAGCAACATGAAACATGAGTTCATCCTGCAGTTCGGTCAGACTTGTAAACATTCCCAGTTATTCACAAAGACTAAGTTATTTTACAAACGTGATCGCAGAGATCCTAACAAGCTCAGACTGCCCAGTTTAGTCCAAATTTTACCAATGCGCAAGCAGATAATACAACTTACGTGTCCGTAAGTACAGTAAGTACGTACAGTTCGAGAGCTGAATAGCTTTTTAGGTCTACTACAGAAGGTTCATAAGAGGATTATGCAAAACTATCCAAACCCTGGGGTGACGATATATGTGACAGTAAAAAACCTTCAATAAATCCAGTGAGTCTTTACTAAAAGTCTGTGAACTCATTCAAAATATAGAAAAATTAATCTTCAATGAGGTAATCTTAAGTTACAATTATTTTAATAAAGAATTTCATCTTAGTATAGATGACTAATGTAGACTATATCGTGGACTTTGTGATCCCTCAGAAACTTTATTTTTCGGCAAAGCCATAATCATAACATCACTGATCACGAACCTCTTACCCCATTCGCTTAATAGCTAGAAAGCAAATTCGTGAATTTAAATATTGAAGGCTTTCCTGGTAGAATACGGATATATAGCAGATGCGCTATTCCCAATGTGAAATCCAACAGAGTTAAATTCCGTCAGCACAAGGCATAGTAACAAAAGCTCCCGTCACAATCTTATCCCCAGTATAGAAATAGCAATTAAGTTATTCAAAAACCAAACTTTTTAAGGCAAAATTCCGTTCCCGACCTTACATAGACACGACATTTGCTAAAATGTGCTAAACTTTTTTAAGTTTTTCATAAAATATATTTTTTTTTGACTTGGTTATTGTTTTGTTAGAGTACTGACATATAAAAGAATTGCTACACAAAAAATTGGAGCTGTGAAATAAACTTTTTTTGATTTTCGATTAAATGCAATTGGTTTACTTCATGTGGCTTAGGTATATGAGCACCACTGTATGTATGTGCTAGAAAATGACAGTTTATTATGGCGTTGCCAGATTTAAGTATTGCCAATTTCCAACATACAAATAGCAACCCTCGTGTAAGACACCCACACAGGGAGAACATTTTTTATAGACATTCTTAAATATCTTGTCATGGATAACGAAGTCTTTTAAATCAGCTTAAGTTGTAGGAGAGCTTAAAAGAAAAATTTTTTACTGCCTTACCATACAAAAGCACAGTCAATGCAATGGACGACCAATGGAAAGATTCCATTCAACATTTCTAGCAATAATTCTATTTAAAAAAAAAAAAGATGTGATTTATAAAACTTTTGGGACAATCGTCATCAATGAACATAATAACATTCTCGATTCGGTAACAAACAATCAGCCATTTAAAATGGTTTTCCGAATAACTCCGAATACTTATCCAGAAGATCGCGCAAATATCAGACAAGACAATTTTGACCGACTTAAAGAAAAACAACAAAACACCTTACAATATTACAAAAAAATAAAGCAAGAAAGTCGGGTTAGGCACAAAAAGTCGGCCCGTGCCCACCTCTAGGACGGGGTACATATTTTAGCTGATTCGAGTAATCAGTACTTAGTACGAATTACCGGATCCTAATTAAGGATAACTAAAAGGGATGGCGACCGAATCGTCAAAGGCATTTCGTAAGATTAAAACAAAAAAAATTAGAAAGACTAACTCCGGCCGTGCCGAAGTTCGTATACCCTTGCAGATTTTCTCTATATAATTCACCAGAAGCATTATTGTAAATTAAACATACCAAATTTACAAATTCAAAATTTTGAGCTTGAGGAAACAAATTTTTCATACAAAATTTTTTTTTGTACCGATTGTTCCTATAGCAGCTATATGATATAGCCAACCGATTCTAATAAAACTTGATCGAAGTATTAAGAAGTATATTAAACTCACAAATATCAAATTTCGTGTCATTCGGTTGAAAAACAACAGAGTTATTGAGGATAAACCTTATTCATGACAGATCGTTCCTATGGGAGCTATATGATATAGTCGTCCGATTCTGATCAAACTTGATTGAAGTATTAAGAATTATATTAAACTCATAAATATAAAATTTCATGGCATTCGGTTAAAAAACAACAGAGTTATTGAGGATAAAGCTTATTCATGACCTATCGTTCCTATGGGAGCTATATGATATAGTCGTCCGATTCAGATCAAACTTGATTGAAGTATTAAGAATTATATTAAACTCATAAATTTCAAATTTCATGGCATTCGGTTGAATAACAACAGAGTTATTGAGGATAAACCTTATTTATGACCGATCGTTCCAATGGGAGGGAGGAGGTTCCAAGATATACAATGCCTGCAGCAAAAAGGAGCCTATGCTGAAAATTTCAGCTCTGTAGCTCTTATGGTCTCGGAGGAGAAGCTGTTGATCCAGACAGACGGACAGATGGACATGGTCATATCGACTCGGCTATTCATGCTGATCAAGAATATATATACTTTATATAGTCGGAGATGCTTCCCTCTGTGCGTTGCAAACTTGTGACCAAAATTAATATACCCCCTGCAAGGGTATAAAAAAGAAAAGAAAAAAGCAGATTTGTAAAAAATATAGAAATCACGCATCATTAAATCGCTAACTTTTCAATATTTCTATGGAAGGTCCCAATTAAGTTCTTTCTATTACTATTTTGGGTAACAACAGTGCAACAAGCAATTAAAAACAGTCATTCATAACAAAAAAAAAAATCAGTGTCAATGAACAACAAAATCCTCGAACCAAGCATTTCACAAATGAACTAAAATCAAGCAACATGTATAAACTTGAGAGCGAAGCAACATGAAACATGAGTTCATCCTGCAGTTCGGTCAGACTTGTAAACATTCCCAGTTATTCACAAAGACTAAGTTATTTTACAAACGTGATCGCAGAGATCCTAACAAGCTCAGACTGCCCAGTTTAGTCCAAATTTTACCAATGCGCAAGCAGATAATACAACTTACGTGTCCGTAAGTACAGTAAGTACGTACAGTTCGAGAGCTGAATAGCTTTTTAGGTCTACTACAGAAGGTTCATAAGAGGATTATGCAAAACTATCCAAACCCTGGGGTGACGATATATGTGACAGTAAAAAACCTTCAATAAATCCAGTGAGTCTTTACTAAAAGTCTGTGAACTCATTCAAAATATAGAAAAATTAATCTTCAATGAGGTAATCTTAAGTTACAATTATTTTAATAAAGAATTTCATCTTAGTATAGATGACTAATGTAGACTATATCGTGGACTTTGTGATCCCTCAGAAACTTTATTTTTCGGCAAAGCCATAATCATAACATCACTGATCACGAACCTCTTACCCCATTCGCTTAATAGCTAGAAAGCAAATTCGTGAATTTAAATATTGAAGGCTTTCCTGGTAGAATACGGATATATAGCAGATGCGCTATTCCCAATGTGAAATCCAACAGAGTTAAATTCCGTCAGCACAAGGCATAGTAACAAAAGCTCCCGTCACAATCTTATCCCCAGTATAGAAATAGCAATTAAGTTATTCAAAAACCAAACTTTTTAAGGCAAAATTCCGTTCCCGACCTTACATAGACACGACATTTGCTAAAATGTGCTAAACTTTTTTAAGTTTTTCATAAAATATATTTTTTTTTGACTTGGTTATTGTTTTGTTAGAGTACTGACATATAAAAGAATTGCTACACAAAAAATTGGAGCTGTGAAATAAACTTTTTTTGATTTTCGATTAAATGCAATTGGTTTACTTCATGTGGCTTAGGTATATGAGCACCACTGTATGTATGTGCTAGAAAATGACAGTTTATTATGGCGTTGCCAGATTTAAGTATTGCCAATTTCCAACATACAAATAGCAACCCTCGTGTAAGACACCCACACAGGGAGAACATTTTTTATAGACATTCTTAAATATCTTGTCATGGATAACGAAGTCTTTTAAATCAGCTTAAGTTGTAGGAGAGCTTAAAAGAAAAATTTTTTACTGCCTTACCATACAAAAGCACAGTCAATGCAATGGACGACCAATGGAAAGATTCCATTCAACATTTCTAGCAATAATTCTATTTAAAAAAAAAAAGATGTGATTTATAAAACTTTTGGGACAATCGTCATCAATGAACATAATAACATTCTCGATTCGGTAACAAACAATCAGCCATTTAAAATGGTTTTCCGAATAACTCCGAATACTTATCCAGAAGATCGCGCAAATATCAGACAAGACAATTTTGACCGACTTAAAGAAAAACAACAAAACACCTTACAATATTACAAAAAAATAAAGCAAGAAAGTCGGGTTAGGCACAAAAAGTCGGCCCGTGCCCACCTCTAGGACGGGGTACATATTTTAGCTGATTCGAGTAATCAGTACTTAGTACGAATTACCGGATCCTAATTAAGGATAACTAAAAGGGATGGCGACCGAATCGTCAACGGCATTTCGTAAGATTAAAAAAAAAAAAAATTAGAAAGACTAACTCCGGCCGTGCCGAAGTTCGTATACCCTTGCAGATTTTCTCTATATAATTCACCAGAAGCATTATTGTAAATTGAACATACCAAATTTACAAATTCAAAATTTTGAGCTTGAGGAAACAAATTTTTCATACAAAATTTTTTTTTGTACCGATTGTTCCTATAGCAGCTATATGATATAGCCAACCGATTCTAATAAAACTTGATCGAAGTATTAAGAAGTATATTAAACTCACAAATATCAAATTTCGTGTCATTCGGTTGAAAAACAACAGAGTTATTGAGGATAAACCTTATTCATGACAGATCGTTCCTATGGGAGCTATATGATATAGTCGTCCGATTCTGATCAAACTTGATTGAAGTATTAAGAATTATATTAAACTCATAAATATAAAATTTCATGGCATTCGGTTAAAAAACAACAGAGTTATTGAGGATAAAGCTTATTCATGACCTATCGTTCCTATGGGAGCTATATGATATAGTCGTCCGATTCAGATCAAACTTGATTGAAGTATTAAGAATTATATTAAACTCATAAATTTCAAATTTCATGGCATTCGGTTGAATAACAACAGAGTTATTGAGGATAAACCTTATTTATGACCGATCGTTCCAATGGGAGGGAGGAGGTTCCAAGATATACAATGCCTGCAGCAAAAGGAGCCTATGCTGAAAATTTCAGCTCTGTAGCTCTTATGGTCTCGGAGGAGAAGCTGTTGATCCAGACAGACGGACAGATGGACATGGTCATATCGACTCGGCTATTCATGCTGATCAAGAATATATATACTTTATATAGTCGGAGATGCTTCCCTCTGTGCGTTGCAAACTTGTGACCAAAATTAATATACCCCCTGCAAGGGTATAAAAAAGAAAAGAAAAAAGCAGATTTGTAAAAAATATAGAAATCACGCATCATTAAATCGCTAACTTTTCAATATTTCTATGGAAGGTCCCAATTAAGTTCTTTCTATTACTATTTTGGGTAACAACAGTGCAACAAGCAATTAAAAACAGTCATTCATAACAAAAAAAAAAATCAGTGTCAATGAACAACAAAATCCTCGAACCAAGCATTTCACAAATGAACTAAAATCAAGCAACATGTATAAACTTGAGAGCGAAGCAACATGAAACATGAGTTCATCCTGCAGTTCGGTCAGACTTGTAAACATTCCCAGTTATTCACAAAGACTAAGTTATTTTACAAACGTGATCGCAGAGATCCTAACAAGCTCAGACTGCCCAGTTTAGTCCAAATTTTACCAATGCGCAAGCAGATAATACAACTTACGTGTCCGTAAGTACAGTAAGTACGTACAGTTCGAGAGCTGAATAGCTTTTTAGGTCTACTACAGAAGGTTCATAAGAGGATTATGCAAAACTATCCAAACCCTGGGGTGACGATATATGTGACAGTAAAAAACCTTCAATAAATCCAGTGAGTCTTTACTAAAAGTCTGTGAACTCATTCAAAATATAGAAAAATTAATCTTCAATGAGGTAATCTTAAGTTACAATTATTTTAATAAAGAATTTCATCTTAGTATAGATGACTAATGTAGACTATATCGTGGACTTTGTGATCCCTCAGAAACTTTATTTTTCGGCAAAGCCATAATCATAACATCACTGATCACGAACCTCTTACCCCATTCGCTTAATAGCTAGAAAGCAAATTCGTGAATTTAAATATTGAAGGCTTTCCTGGTAGAATACGGATATATAGCAGATGCGCTATTCCCAATGTGAAATCCAACAGAGTTAAATTCCGTCAGCACAAGGCATAGTAACAAAAGCTCCCGTCACAATCTTATCCCCAGTATAGAAATAGCAATTAAGTTATTCAAAAACCAAACTTTTTAAGGCAAAATTCCGTTCCCGACCTTACATAGACACGACATTTGCTAAAATGTGCTAAACTTTTTTAAGTTTTTCATAAAATATATTTTTTTTTTGACTTGGTTATTGTTTTGTTAGAGTACTGACATATAAAAGAATTGCTACACAAAAAATTGGAGCTGTGAAATAAACTTTTTTTGATTTTCGATTAAATGCAATTGGTTTACTTCATGTGGCTTAGGTATATGAGCACCACTGTATGTATGTGCTAGAAAATGACAGTTTATTATGGCGTTGCCAGATTTAAGTATTGCCAATTTCCAACATACAAATAGCAACCCTCGTGTAAGACACCCACACAGGGAGAACATTTTTTATAGACATTCTTAAATATCTTGTCATGGATAACGAAGTCTTTTAAATCAGCTTAAGTTGTAGGAGAGCTTAAAAGAAAAATTTTTTACTGCCTTACCATACAAAAGCACAGTCAATGCAATGGACGACCAATGGAAAGATTCCATTCAACATTTCTAGCAATAATTCTATTTAAAAAAAAAAAGATGTGATTTATAAAACTTTTGGGACAATCGTCATCAATGAACATAATAACATTCTCGATTCGGTAACAAACAATCAGCCATTTAAAATGGTTTTCCGAATAACTCCGAATACTTATCCAGAAGATCGCGCAAATATCAGACAAGACAATTTTGACCGACTTAAAGAAAAACAACAAAACACCTTACAATATTACAAAAAAATAAAGCAAGAAAGTCGGGTTAGGCACAAAAAGTCGGCCCGTGCCCACCTCTAGGACGGGGTACATATTTTAGCTGATTCGAGTAATCAGTACTTAGTACGAATTACCGGATCCTAATTAAGGATAACTAAAAGGGATGGCGACCGAATCGTCAACGGCATTTCGTAAGATTAAAACAAAAAAAAATTAGAAAGACTAACTCCGGCCGTGCCGAAGTTCGTATACCCTTGCAGATTTTCTCTATATAATTCACCAGAAGCATTATTGTAAATTGAACATACCAAATTTACAAATTCAAAATTTTGAGCTTGAGGAAACAAATTTTTCATACAAAATTTTTTTTTGTACCGATTGTTCCTATAGCAGCTATATTATATAGCCAACCGATTCTAATAAAACTTGATCGAAGTATTAAGAAGTATATTAAACTCACAAATATCAAATTTCGTGTCATTCGGTTGAAAAACAACAGAGTTATTGAGGATAAACCTTATTCATGACAGATCGTTCCTATGGGAGCTATATGATATAGTCGTCCGATTCTGATCAAACTTGATTGAAGTATTAAGAATTATATTAAACTCATAAATATAAAATTTCATGGCATTCGGTTAAAAAACAACAGAGTTATTGAGGATAAAGCTTATTCATGACCTATCGTTCCTATGGGAGCTATATGATATAGTCGTCCGATTCAGATCAAACTTGATTGAAGTATTAAGAATTATATTAAACTCATAAATTTCAAATTTCATGGCATTCGGTTGAATAACAACAGAGTTATTGAGGATAAACCTTATTTATGACCGATCGTTCCAATGGGAGGGAGGAGGTTCCAAGATATACAATGCCTGCAGCAAAAAGGAGCCTATGCTGAAAATTTCAGCTCTGTAGCTCTTATGGTCTCGGAGGAGAAGCTGTTGATCCAGACAGACGGACAGATGGACATGGTCATATCGACTCGGCTATTCATGCTGATCAAGAATATATATACTTTATATAGTCGGAGATGCTTCCCTCTGTGCGTTGCAAACTTGTGACCAAAATTAATATACCCCCTGCAAGGGTATAAAAAAAGAAAAGAAAAAAGCAGATTTGTAAAAAATATAGAAATCACGCATCATTAAATCGCTAACTTTTCAATATTTCTATGGAAGGTCCCAATTAAGTTCTTTCTATTACTATTTTGGGTAACAACAGTGCAACAAGCAATTAAAAACAGTCATTCATAACAAAAAAAAAAAATCAGTGTCAATGAACAACAAAATCCTCGAACCAAGCATTTCACAAATGAACTAAAATCAAGCAACATGTATAAACTTGAGAGCGAAGCAACATGAAACATGAGTTCATCCTGCAGTTCGGTCAGACTTGTAAACATTCCCAGTTATTCACAAAGACTAAGTTATTTTACAAACGTGATCGCAGAGATCCTAACAAGCTCAGACTGCCCAGTTTAGTCCAAATTTTACCAATGCGCAAGCAGATAATACAACTTACGTGTCCGTAAGTACAGTAAGTACGTACAGTTCGAGAGCTGAATAGCTTTTTAGGTCTACTACAGAAGGTTCATAAGAGGATTATGCAAAACTATCCAAACCCTGGGGTGACGATATATGTGACAGTAAAAAACCTTCAATAAATCCAGTGAGTCTTTACTAAAAGTCTGTGAACTCATTCAAAATATAGAAAAATTAATCTTCAATGAGGTAATCTTAAGTTACAATTATTTTAATAAAGAATTTCATCTTAGTATAGATGACTAATGTAGACTATATCGTGGACTTTGTGATCCCTCAGAAACTTTATTTTTCGGCAAAGCCATAATCATAACATCACTGATCACGAACCTCTTACCCCATTCGCTTAATAGCTAGAAAGCAAATTCGTGAATTTAAATATTGAAGGCTTTCCTGGTAGAATACGGATATATAGCAGATGCGCTATTCCCAATGTGAAATCCAACAGAGTTAAATTCCGTCAGCACAAGGCATAGTAACAAAAGCTCCCGTCACAATCTTATCCCCAGTATAGAAATAGCAATTAAGTTATTCAAAAACCAAACTTTTTAAGGCAAAATTCCGTTCCCGACCTTACATAGACACGACATTTGCTAAAATGTGCTAAACTTTTTTAAGTTTTTCATAAAATATATTTTTTTTTGACTTGGTTATTGTTTTGTTAGAGTACTGACATATAAAAAGAATTGCTACACAAAAAATTGGAGCTGTGAAATAAACTTTTTTTGATTTTCGATTAAATGCAATTGGTTTACTTCATGTGGCTTAGGTATATGAGCACCACTGTATGTATGTGCTAGAAAATGACAGTTTATTATGGCGTTGCCAGATTTAAGTATTGCCAATTTCCAACATACAAATAGCAACCCTCGTGTAAGACACCCACACAGGAGAACATTTTTTATAGACATTCTTAAATATCTTGTCATGGATAACGAAGTCTTTTAAATCAGCTTAAGTTGTAGGAGAGCTTAAAAGAAAAATTTTTTACTGCCTTACCATACAAAAGCACAGTCAATGCAATGGACGACCAATGGAAAGATTCCATTCAACATTTCTAGCAATAATTCTATTTAAAAAAAAAAAAGATGTGATTTATAAAACTTTTGGGACAATCGTCATCAATGAACATAATAACATTCTCGATTCGGTAACAAACAATCAGCCATTTAAAATGGTTTTCCGAATAACTCCGAATACTTATCCAGAAGATCGCGCAAATATCAGACAAGACAATTTTGACCGACTTAAAGAAAAACAACAAAACACCTTACAATATTACAAAAAAATAAAGCAAGAAAGTCGGGTTAGGCACAAAAAGTCGGCCCGTGCCCACCTCTAGGACGGGGTACATATTTTAGCTGATTCGAGTAATCAGTACTTAGTACGAATTACCGGATCCTAATTAAGGATAACTAAAAGGGATGGCGACCGAATCGTCAACGGCATTTCGTAAGATTAAAACAAAAAAAAAATTAGAAAGACTAACTCCGGCCGTGCCGAAGTTCGTATACCCTTGCAGATTTTCTCTATATAATTCACCAGAAGCATTATTGTAAATTGAACATACCAAATTTACAAATTCAAAATTTTGAGCTTGAGGAAACAAATTTTTCATACAAAATTTTTTTTTGTACCGATTGTTCCTATAGCAGCTATATTATATAGCCAACCGATTCTAATAAAACTTGATCGAAGTATTAAGAAGTATATTAAACTCACAAATATCAAATTTCGTGTCATTCGGTTGAAAAACAACAGAGTTATTGAGGATAAACCTTATTCATGACAGATCGTTCCTATGGGAGCTATATGATATAGTCGTCCGATTCTGATCAAACTTGATTGAAGTATTAAGAATTATATTAAACTCATAAATATAAAATTTCATGGCATTCGGTTAAAAAACAACAGAGTTATTGAGGATAAAGCTTATTCATGACCTATCGTTCCTATGGGAGCTATATGATATAGTCGTCCGATTCAGATCAAACTTGATTGAAGTATTAAGAATTATATTAAACTCATAAATTTCAAATTTCATGGCATTCGGTTGAATAACAACAGAGTTATTGAGGATAAACCTTATTTATGACCGATCGTTCCAATGGGAGGGAGGAGGTTCCAAGATATACAATGCCTGCAGCAAAAAGGAGCCTATGCTGAAAATTTCAGCTCTGTAGCTCTTATGGTCTCGGAGGAGAAGCTGTTGATCCAGACAGACGGACAGATGGACATGGTCATATCGACTCGGCTATTCATGCTGATCAAGAATATATATACTTTATATAGTCGGAGATGCTTCCCTCTGTGCGTTGCAAACTTGTGACCAAAATTAATATACCCCCTGCAAGGGTATAAAAAAGAAAAGAAAAAAGC
Organism: Drosophila sturtevanti; assembly: GCA_018150375.1. NCBI lineage: Eukaryota > Metazoa > Arthropoda > Insecta > Diptera > Drosophilidae > Drosophila > Drosophila sturtevanti. The sequence goes on along the minus strand of JAECWJ010000024.1, from coordinate 6,896 downwards.
AGATTTGTAAAAAATATAGAAATCACGCATCATTAAATCGCTAACTTTTCAATATTTCTATGGAAGGTCCCAATTAAGTTCTTTCTATTACTATTTTGGGTAACAACAGTGCAACAAGCAATTAAAAACAGTCATTCATAACAAAAAAAAAAAATCAGTGTCAATGAACAACAAAATCCTCGAACCAAGCATTTCACAAATGAACTAAAATCAAGCAACATGTATAAACTTGAGAGCGAAGCAACATGAAACATGAGTTCATCCTGCAGTTCGGTCAGACTTGTAAACATTCCCAGTTATTCACAAAGACTAAGTTATTTTACAAACGTGATCGCAGAGATCCTAACAAGCTCAGACTGCCCAGTTTAGTCCAAATTTTACCAATGCGCAAGCAGATAATACAACTTACGTGTCCGTAAGTACAGTAAGTACGTACAGTTCGAGAGCTGAATAGCTTTTTAGGTCTACTACAGAAGGTTCATAAGAGGATTATGCAAAACTATCCAAACCCTGGGGTGACGATATATGTGACAGTAAAAAACCTTCAATAAATCCAGTGAGTCTTTACTAAAAGTCTGTGAACTCATTCAAAATATAGAAAAATTAATCTTCAATGAGGTAATCTTAAGTTACAATTATTTTAATAAAGAATTTCATCTTAGTATAGATGACTAATGTAGACTATATCGTGGACTTTGTGATCCCTCAGAAACTTTATTTTTCGGCAAAGCCATAATCATAACATCACTGATCACGAACCTCTTACCCCATTCGCTTAATAGCTAGAAAGCAAATTCGTGAATTTAAATATTGAAGGCTTTCCTGGTAGAATACGGATATATAGCAGATGCGCTATTCCCAATGTGAAATCCAACAGAGTTAAATTCCGTCAGCACAAGGCATAGTAACAAAAGCTCCCGTCACAATCTTATCCCCAGTATAGAAATAGCAATTAAGTTATTCAAAAACCAAACTTTTTAAGGCAAAATTCCGTTCCCGACCTTACATAGACACGACATTTGCTAAAATGTGCTAAACTTTTTAAGTTTTTCATAAAATATATTTTTTTTTGACTTGGTTATTGTTTTGTTAGAGTACTGACATATAAAAGAATTGCTACACAAAAAATTGGAGCTGTGAAATAAACTTTTTTTGATTTTCGATTAAATGCAATTGGTTTACTTCATGTGGCTTAGGTATATGAGCACCACTGTATGTATGTGCTAGAAAATGACAGTTTATTATGGCGTTGCCAGATTTAAGTATTGCCAATTTCCAACATACAAATAGCAACCCTCGTGTAAGACACCCACACAGGGAGAACATTTTTTATAGACATTCTTAAATATCTTGTCATGGATAACGAAGTCTTTTAAATCAGCTTAAGTTGTAGGAGAGCTTAAAAGAAAAATTTTTTACTGCCTTACCATACAAAAGCACAGTCAATGCAATGGACGACCAATGGAAAGATTCCATTCAACATTTCTAGCAATAATTCTATTTTTAAAAAAAAAGATGTGATTTATAAAACTTTTGGGACACTCGTCATCAATGAACATAATAACATTCTCGATTCGGTAACAAACAATCAGCCATTTAAAATGGTTTTCCGAATAACTCCGAATACTTATCCAGAAGATCGCGCAAATATCAGACAAGACAATTTTGACCGACTTAAAGAAAAACAACAAAACACCTTACAATATTACAAAAAAATAAAGCAAGAAAGTCGGGTTAGGCACAAAAAGTCGGCCCGTGCCCACCTCTAGGACGGGGTACATATTTTAGCTGATTCGAGTAATCAGTACTTAGTACGAATTACCGGATCCTAATTAAGGATAACTAAAAGGGATGGCGACCGAATCGTCAACGGCATTTCGTAAGATTAAAACAAAAAAAAAATTAGAAAGACTAACTCCGGCCGTGCCGAAGTTCGTATACCCTTGCAGATTTTCTCTATATAATTCACCAGAAGCATTATTGTAAATTGAACATACCAAATTTACAAATTCAAAATTTTGAGCTTGAGGAAACAAATTTTTCATACAAAATTTTTTTTTGTACCGATTGTTCCTATAGCAGCTATATGATATAGCCAACCGATTCTAATAAAACCTTATTCATGACAGATCGTTCCTATGGGAGCTATATGATATAGTCGTCCGATTCTGATCAAACTTGATTGAAGTATTAAGAATTATATTAAACTCATAAATATAAAATTTCATGGCATTCGGTTAAAAAACAACAGAGTTATTGAGGATAAAGCTTATTCATGACCTATCGTTCCTATGGGAGCTATATGATATAGTCGTCCGATTCAGATCTTGATTGAAGTATTAAGAATTATATTAAACTCATAAATTTCAAATTTCATGGCATTCGGTTGAATAACAACAGAGTTATTGAGGATAAACCTTATTTATGACCGATCGTTCCAATGGGAGGGAGGAGGTTCCAAGATATACAATGCCTGCAGCAAAAAGGAGCCTATGCTGAAAATTTCAGCTCTGTAGCTCTTATGGTCTCGGAGGAGAAGCTGTTGATCCAGACAGACGGACAGATGGACATGGTCATATCGACTCGGCTATTCATGCTGATCAAGAATATATATACTTTATATAGTCGGAGATGCTTCCCTCTGTGCGTTGCAAACTTGTGACCAAAATTAATATACCCCCTGCAAGGGTATAAAAAAGAAAAGAAAAAGCAGATTTGTAAAAAATATAGAAATCACGCATCATTAAATCGCTAACTTTTCAATATTTCTATGGAAGGTCCCAATTAAGTTCTTTCTATTACTATTTTGGGTAACAACAGTGCAACAAGCAATTAAAAACAGTCATTCATAACAAAAAAAAAAATCAGTGTCAATGAACAACAAAATCCTCGAACCAAGCATTTCACAAATGAACTAAAATCAAGCAACATGTATAAACTTGAGTTCATCCTGCAGTTCGGTCAGACTTGTAAACATTCCCAGTTATTCACAAAGACTAAGTTATTTTACAAACGTGATCGCAGAGATCCTAACAAGCTCAGACTGCCCAGTTTATTCCAAATTTTACCAATGCGCAAGCAGATAATACAACTTACGTGTCCGTAAGTACAGTAAGTATAAGTACGTACAGTTCGAGAGCTGAATAGCTTTTTAGGTCTACTACAGAAGGTTCATAAGAGGATTATGCAAAACTATCCAAACCCTGGGGTGACGATATATGTGACAGTAAAAAACCTTCAATAAATCCAGTGAGTCTTTACTAAAAGTCTGTGAACTCATTCAAAATATAGAAAAATTAATCTTCAATGAGGTAATCTTAAGTTACAATTATTTTAATAAAGAATTTCATCTTAGTATAGATGACTAATGTAGACTATATCGTGGACTTTGTGATCCCTCAGAAACTTTATTTTTCGGCAAAGTCATAATCATAACATCACTGATCACGAACCTCTTACCCCATTCGCTTAATAGCTAGAAAGCAAATTCGTGAATTTAAATATTGAAGGCTTTCCTGGTAGAATACGGATATATAGCAGATGCGCTATTCCCAATGTGAAATCCAACAGAGTTAAATTCCGTCAGCACAAGGCATAGTAACAAAAGCTCCCGTCACAATCTTATCCCCAGTATAGAAATAGCAATTAAGTTATTCAAAAACCAAACTTTTTAAGGCAAAATTCCGTTCCCGACCTTACATAAACACGACATTTGCTAAAATGTGCTAAACTTTTTTAAGTTTTTCATAAAATATATTTTTTTTGACTTGGTTATTGTTTTGTTAGAGTACTGACATAGAAAAGAATTGCTACACAAAAATTGGAGCTGTGAAATAAACTTTTTTTGATTTTCGATTAAATGCAATTGGTTTACTTCATGTGGCTTAGGTATATGAGCACCACTGTATGTATGTGCTAGAAAATGACAGTTTATTATGGCGTTGCCAGATTTAAGTATTGCCAATTTCCAACATACAAATAGCAACCCTCGTGTAAGACACCCACACAGGAGAACATTTTTTATAGACATTCTTAAATATCTTGTCATGGATAACGAAGTCTTTTAAATCAGCTTAAGTTGTAGGAGAGCTTAAAAGAAAAATTTTTTACTGCCTTACCATACAAAAGCACAGTCAATGCAATGGACGACCAATGGAAAGATTCCATTCAACATTTCTAGCAATAATTCTATTTAAAAAAAAAAAAGATGTGATTTATAAAACTTTTGGGACACTCGTCATCAATGAACATAATAACATTCTCGATTCGGTAACAAACAATCAGCCATTTAAAATGGTTTTCCGAATAACTCCGAATACTTATCCAGAAGATCGCGCAAATATCAGACAAGACAATTTTGACCGACTTAAAGAAAAACAACAAAACACCTTACAATATTACAAAAAAATAAAGCAAGAAAGTCGGGTTAGGCACAAAAAGTCGGCCCGTGCCCACCTCTAGGACGGGGTACATATTTTAGCTGATTCGAGTAATCAGTACTTAGTACGAATTACCGGATCCTAATTAAGGATAACTAAAAGGGATGGCGACCGAATCGTCAACGGCATTTCGTAAGATTAAAACAAAAAAAATTAGAAAGACGGGCTCCGCAAGTTATACCCTTGGAATTTTCTATATAAATCTCACGAGGCTAATTTTGGTAATTGGAAATTTCAAATTTTACAAATTCAAAATTTTGAGCTTGAGGAAACAAATTTTTCAATAAAATTTTTTTTTTGTAACGATTGTTCCTATAGCAGCTATATGTAGCCAAACGATTCTAATAAAACTTGATCGAAGTATTAAGAAGTATATTAAACTCACAAATATCAAATTTCGTGTCATTCGGTTGAAAAACAACAGAGTTATTGAGGATAAAACCTTATTCATGACAGATCGTTCCTATGGGAGCTATATGATATAGTCGTCCGATTCTGATCAAACTTGATTGAAGTATCAAGAATTATATTAAACTCATAAATATAAAATTTCATGGCATTCGGTTAAAAACAACAGAGTTATTGAGGATAAAGCTTATTCATGACCCATCGTTCCTATGGGAGCTATATGATATAGTCGTCCGATTCAGATCAAACTTGATTGAAGTATTAAGAATTATATTAAACTCATAAATATCAAATTTCGTGGCATTCGGTTAAAAAACAACAGAGTTATTGAGGATAAACCTTATTCCTGACCGATCGTTCCTATGGGAGGATCGAAAAGAGGTTCCAAGATATACAATGCCTGCAGCAAAAGGAGCCTATGCTGAAAATTTCAGCTCTGTAGCTCTTATGGTCTCGGAGGAGAAGCTGTTGATCCAGACAGACGGACAGATGGACATGGTCATATCGACTCGGCTATTCATGCTAATCAAGAATATATACTTTATATAGTCGGAGATGCTTCCTCTGTGCGTTGCAAACTTTTGACCAAAATTAATATACCCTCTGCAAGGGTATAAAAAGAAAAGAAAAAAAGCAGATTGGCAAAAATATAGAAATCACGCATCATTAAATCGCAATCTTTCAATATTTCTATGGAAGGTCCCAACTAAGTTCTTTCTATTACTATTTTGGGTAACAACAGTGCAACAAGCAATTAAAACAGTCATTCATAACAAAAAAATCAGTGTCAATGAACAACAAAATCCTCGAACCAAGAGCACAAATGAACTAAAATCAAGCAACATGTATAAACTTGAGAGCGAAGCAACATGAAACATGAGTTCATCCTGCAGTTCGGTCAGACTTGTAAACATTCCCAGTTATTCACAAAGACTAAGTTATTTTACAAACGTGATCGCAGAGATCCTAACAAGCTCAGACTGCCCAGTTTATTCCAAATTTTACCAATGCGCAAGCAGATAATACAACTTACGTCCGTAAGTACAGTAAGTACGTACCAGTTCGAAAAGAGAGCTCGAATAGCTTTTTAGGTCTACTACAGAAGGTTCATAAGAGGATTATGCCAAACTATCCAAACCCTGGGGTGACGATATATGTGACAGTAAAAACCTTCAATAAATCCAGTGAGTCTTTACTAAAAAGTCTGTGAACTCATTCAAAATATAGAAAAATTAATCTTCAATGAGTGTAATCTTTAAGTTACAATTATTTTAATAAAGAATTTCATCTTAGTATAGATGACTAATGTAGACTATATCGTGGACTTTGTGGATCCTCAGAAACTTTATTTTTCGGCAAAGTCATAATCATAACATCACTGATCACGAACCTCTTACCCCCATTCGCTTAATAGCTAGAAAGCAAATTCGTGAATTGAAATATTGAAGTTACTTTCCTGGTAGACTACGGATATATAGTAGATATATTATTCCTAACGTGAAATCCAACAGAGTTAAATTCCGTCAGCACAAGGCATAGTAACAAAAGCTCCCTGTCACAATCTTATCCCGAGCATAGAAATATGCAATTAAGTTATTCAAAACCAAACTTTGAAGGCAAAATTCCGTTCCCGACCTTACATAGACAATGACATTTGCTAAAATGTGCTAAACTTTTTTAAGTTTTTCATAAAATATATTTTTTTTTTTTTTGACTTGGTTATTGTTTTGTTAGAGTACTGACATATAAAAGAATTGCTACACAAAAATTGAGCTGTGAAATAAACTTTTTTGATTTTCGATTAAATGCAATTGGTTTACTTCATGTGGTTTAGGTATATGAGCACCACTGTATGTATGTGCTAGAAAATGACAGTTTATTATGGCGTTGCCAGATTTAAGTATTGCCAATTTCCAACATACAACAAGCAACCCTCGTGTAAGACACCCACACAGGAGAACATTTTTAGTAGACATTCTTAAATATCTTGTCATGGATAATTTAAAGTCTTTTAAATCAGCTACTTGTAGGAGAGCTTAAAGAAAAATT
>JAECWJ010000238.1:0-33690 GCA_018150375.1 Drosophila sturtevanti | reverse complement strand
GAGATGTCACACCATTCCCACACATGCATATAATTTGTGTATGGACATATGTATGTACATATATGTACGTACACGTGTTTGAAAAAACTAAAAGCAGAGTGCGAAAAAGACAGAATATCATTTGTATTGTGTTGTTGCTTACTCAAATTAGAACAAAATTTAAGAGAGAGCGAAAAGATGAGCGAATGAAATATATGATGATTTATGTACACACTCATTAAGGAACAAAATGACCGCAATTAACTAAGATGCTCTTACATACTCTTTCCCTATTTTTTAATAATTTTGGATAATGACGAAACGTTTGTCGTCAGCTGAAGCACAAAAATAAATACATAGAAATATGTATAATATATTTTTTTCTGTTTTGTTTCCGATGGATCTGAACATATGTATGTGTGTATGGTGTGTATGTTTATCAGCGGATTGTGTGGGAATAGTTCAAATCATAGCCAAACTGTCTGAGAAGTGGGCGAGTCCAAGATGACGAAGAATGGAGGCTATAGGCTGAGTTCATTGGCAGATAAACGCACACATATGTACATATATATATACATATGCACATATATACACATATCTACATATGTACATATATACATGCTGAATGGATTTATTTGAGATCTACTGCGTCCCGCAGTCAGTTGTGTGTCACTCAATCCACAATTTATGATTCTCTCGATCATATGAGTGAATATCCAATTGACTCACTCAAATTTTTAGTTCCACTCAAATGATTTAATAAATTACTCAAAGATTTGAAATCTTGATTCCTGATCTCTTATAGATATATATGTATGTACATATGTATGTATATACGCATGCCTGTGTATATACATATGTAGACTTATATAACTGAATATAAATAGAAATATTACTGGTATTACATACATATAGAAATGTCTATATGCACAATATGTACCAAATTATTTGATTATGTTATTCGGAATACGATGGAATTCTTTATCAAAAGAATTCAAACTGAATTTAATTTGAATGCAAATTTGATTAACTTTAATAATGGGAAAACTTTTGAAGTGATATCCCCTTGGATGATGTAGATCGAACCCGTATCTACATATCATCCAAGGGAAAACTTGGATATCACTTAGAAGAGCAGAACAAATTTATTTACTTCAAATAAGTTTTATATAAAGAAAACTTAATGTTATATTTTTATTTTGTTAATTTATTTCGGGCTGACCACTCGATTAGTTTACTATAATTTTCATAGCCGACGTTAAAAAAATCTTATCTCAAACTTAGCCAATTGAAAGAAAACCGAATGAGGAGGAGGCGTGTCACAGAAGATGAGAAGAATGATGAGGAGAGGCGTTTGGCCGTGGATGGCACACATGTATGTATGTGTGTATGTCTGTATTTATTGCCTTTGGCTGTAACATGGCTATTTACATTCTCGTGGATAGATTGTTTTCTTGATCTCTTGCTAACATCTATTGTTATCTATTTTCTTATACCAATCACGATTATCATTTCCATCGCTTTTGTTGCTATTTTCCTACTTAAAAAAGCAAAAACACAACACAATATTAATTATTCAATTATTCTTTCGCGCAACAACAAAGATTTTATATCATGGTTATGTTAATATTTCATCTTGAGTTTGCAATCTTTACCGTTGCAAGTTTCTCTCTCGTTCTCGCCCACACATTGTTATCGCATGTGCAGTGTTTGTGGCTCTCCCGCTCTTTACCTATTTCTGTTGCTCGCGCTCTGCTCTATTTTCTCTCTCGAGCGCTACTGTCACGTGTGTGTGTGTGTTTCTCCTAATATCATTCTATTTGCTCTCTAACTTTGACCCAAGTGTCGAATTCGATTTAAGTGCTGAGTGAGTTTCTTTTAAAATCTGTTTAATATTATAATTTTATAACTTCTTAGATACTTTGATGATTGAATTGTGTAAACTGTCTGCCAGCTCAAGCAACAAATGTTTGAACCCCCTACACCCCTTAACGTATTTCTCTCATGATGGCCATGCATGTTAAATGTATGAACTACACAGCCAAGGTAAGGGAATATTGAGAATAGGGATCCTGTCAAAGGCCTACATACGGACACTTAGATTGGCGTTCCTCCGAAGAAAGACATTATTTGTTTTTAGGCTCGATCATTCCGAACATTCCACTGAACATTCGTCGGATGACGTCTTAGCTTTCATTAAGACAAAAGTTCAAGCCAACAAAATATCGGTGGAAAAATTTAAATTAAATATTCAAGAGTGATCTCTTTTAAGATTGGTGTCCCGGTCAAACTGTTTGGCTATAAATGTAGTAACATTTTTTCTCCGGATCACATTTGAATTCAAGAATACACGGTCAAAAGGAAAACTCGAGGTCCTGCTAGGACCACTTTCGGACCGTCAGCATCCGCTGGTGGTTCAAAAAACTAATTTCGTCCCTTTGTCAGAGTGTAAGACGACCTAAATCTAAGCTTCCTAGACTGTATTTAGATAGTTTAGTATTTGATTTTAGTATTTTAGTTTTTGCAGAGACATGGGGGAAACCTGATATTAGCGATGCATCTGTTATTTCTTCAAAGTTTTCAATATTTAGGCGTGATGGGACCAATCGCTGGCCATTATTCATTCTCCTGATTTTCAGGAAATTGAGTTTGTTGGAGTTAAGGTTAGACTCAAGTCTTTAGCCGCCTATGTAACAGGTTCCTACACTTCGACACGGCATTATATAACAAACATCTAGAGTCAATTCAATATGTTTCTTCTTTACTATCAGATAGTGTCATCTAAATTGTTCTTGGTGATTTCCATTTGCCTGAAATTCAATGATTCCCTTCAGATGAACCTGCTTCGTTGTTTCCATCTACGCCACATTCTATTATTGATGGTCTTTTGGAATTATCTTTGGCCCAGATAAAATCTGTCCGTAATAATAATGGACGATCTTTCGATCTGATATTTGTGATAGATTCGTCCAACTTCGCAATTTCTAGAATTGACCCTCAAGTCCTGGCGGAAGATAAATTTCACTCCACTTTAGAATTGACTATTGATCCACCTTTTCGAACACCAATTGTTGGTGTTAGTACAAAGCCTAGATCACGTAAATTTCATAAAGCCAACTTTCCTTAGCTAAATAAGCTTATTCTTTCAACAGATTGGTCTCATATATACAATTGTTCAGATTATATTATTTCTATATTTTGGAATACTCTTAATTCCCTTCTTAAAGTTTGTGTCCCATGGAGGATGCAGGATGTTGTCTCATCGACCCTTCTAGTTTTCTCGTGAGTTATCTAACTTAAAGAATGTGAAATACAGATCCGAAATTGTTCTATAACTTATCCGATATCCGATCTTCCATCTCGCATTTCTTTTGAAAATAATACAGCGCACACTGATCAAGGAATTGATCAAGAGGATTTATGTAATTCCATTGTTCCACTTTTCCATCTATTTGGAAGAAATCCTATATATGTAATTCCACTTTATATAAATGGTAAGAAATCCCAAGCAACGAATTATGGGGGTATCTCTAAATTGTCTTAAAGCGTTTGAAAAGTTAATTACTTCTCAACTGGAACATTTTCGTAGCTTAATTATTTCACCAATTCAGCATGGGTTTTCTAAAACATAGATCTACGCCTACCAACCTATTAGAATTTACATCTTTGACGATCGAAGGATTTAAGAATGCAAGGGAAAACTGATGTCATTTACACTGATTTCAGTAAGACTTTTGATTCTGTTAATCATCTTAATACCCTTGCAGAGGGTATAATCAGATCGGTCAGATGTTTGTAACGCATAGAAGTAATCGTTTCCGACCCGATAAAGTATATATATTCTTGATCAGCATCAATAGCCATGTGCCTCTGTTCGTCTGACTATTTCTTTGTATTCATTCTATTCAGTGATCATTTATCTGACACAAGTTTAAGCATTGGTCGGATCGGACAACTATAAGATATAGAAAAATACGAAAGATCGGAGGTAGCTCGCTCAAAGTTTGTGTGGTTCAAAACAGTTCTAGTGAGGAAAACTTTTTTGTTTTTTGAAATATTTGGCATACAGAGGAAAATTCTTCTTTTACATCATACCAGTAAATTTGACTGAGATCGGATAATAAATGCCGATAATAATAAATCAACCCCCATCAGGATCAGTATGTATGTTTGGATGTATATTCAGTTAATTAAATACTTGTATATATGCTTTTATATAGAAATATGTCATAGCATCACTATATTATAAGTATCAAGGCAGATGTCGTCTGAGTGCTAAAGTTATCCTAGTCTGGCAGGCGTTCTCCTGTCTGGAGCAGTATGGGCTCGGCAGTAGTTGAGAGCAGAGAGAATTGTGAAGGGAGAAATTTCACTTTGGAGAGAATTATAAAAAGATAGAGTTCACTAAAGGAAAAGAAATAAATGAAAGAAAATGGAAAATACATCAACCTCTCCTACATCAGAAGTGGGATCACCAAACCTACAAGTGTATCCTAATCGTGTCATCAAGGGAGTGTCTCGAAGGGAGTGCACTTTTAATTGCACTTGGCAGGGCATTGGGTGGAACCGCATCTCCATGGTTATCCCAAATCTATTATCCCGGGATGACTTGATCGCAATTCCAAGATCTTTTCATACAAAGGTTCGAGGGCACAGGACATGCTTACTGGACGCCCCGACAACAACGAATGAATATCCGTATATGGCAGCCGTCTAGTGACGTCATTGATGACGAAATGGCAATCAATGATGGGAAGAGGAAATAGCACACACGGCTGCAATCCGTAATTTCTACCACCACAGTAAAGACTCGCGCCGAAATGCAGAAGCTGCTGAAGGCGTACTCATTTGGAAAGCATTCTGGATCAGACCTTGGCCCGGATAAGAAGAGGATGAAGATGCAATCCATGAGATGAAATCCATCTTATGGCATACCAACATGTTGGAGCACCACAAGAAAAGGGCTACAAGTGTGGCAATGTTGGCCATATTGTGTCTACTTGCGCGATGGGTGTAGCATCATCCAGTGTTAGATATGTGTCCAGTACTGGAACCTCAAGGAGCAATGCATCAAAATGGTGAGCATTGATAAATGAAAAATTATGTAATTAGATTGCTGGCAAACGATATTATAATACAGTAGAGCTAGGGTACAGATTTGTCAGATCAATTAAGAGATTCTATTCCATAATGTAATGGATAACTATTCCAAACGTGACATAATATTCGATTTTACAATGGAGTCTAATAACTTGGAAATGTTTTTGACCAAAACTGTAAGTGTGGTACTTGATGAGTCATCAGCAAAAATTATGATGAAATCCATTGAGAATAATAAAAATCTACAAGAAGGTGAAAAGTGAAAGCTAATTGACATATTAAATGATTTCTCAGGTAGCTTCATAGATGGAATACCTAAAATGTGAATAACTACTGGTACTTTAAGAAAAGAAAAGAAAACTCTAAGAACCAAAATAGAAGAGATGATAGAAGCACTAGTAATTCGTCCAAGGAACTGGCCATTTGCAAGTCCAATCCTGCTAGTAAAAAAAAGGATGAGGATGGCAGTGATAGGTAATGTATAGACTACAGGGAATTAAATGCCAATACAGTGTCAGGCAAATATCCGTTGCCACTTATTTCTGCTCAATTTGATAGACTGCGTTGTTGACGATATTTTTCTAGTCTTGACATGGCCAGGGGATTTTATCAGGTTCCCATCGAGGTACAATCAATAGAAAGAACTACATTTGTCTCGCCAGATGGCCAATACGAATTCCTTGCTATGCCGTTTGGACTGAAAAATGCATCTTCCATTTTCCAGAGAGTCATTGTACGAGCATTGGGAGAATCTACACTAACGATGTACTGATTGTAGCTGAATCGAAAGAGGAAACTTATGAAAGGTTAGCCATTGTCCTGAAAACATTGTCAAGTGCAGGAATTTCTTTCAATATAAGGAAATGTCAATTTCTTCGAACCAAAGTGGAGTATCTTGGGTTCCTTATCAAAGGTAGAGAAATTAAACCAAATCCTAAATAGAAGATAGAAGCACTGTCTGCTCTGAATCAGCCAAGTTCAATTACCCAATAGGATTGGTATCATATCGGAGCAAATAAAGCCTTTGTATAAGTTAACACTAGTTTTGTTTGGAATGAGCAGCATGAGGAGGTTATACGATAAAAAATTATACAATCACTAACTAGTGATCCAATATTGATCATATTAGATCCACAACGACCAATTGAACTTCACATAGATGCAAGTGCAGATGATTACGGTCCAATGTTGATGCATAGAATTGACGGAAAATGCAGAGGGTGGTGGAATATTACGGTATATTTACTACTGCATCAGAGTCAAAATATCATTCTTATGATATATATGTAAAACATTTCCGGCATCACCTGCATGATAGAAAATTTGTTGTGTACACAGATTGTAACTAATTGAAGGCGATTCGAACAAAAATTGAATTAACTGCAAGGATCCATCGTTGCTGGGCATTTCTATAATCGTTTGATTCCGATGTGGACTATAGAAAGGGAACTCAAAGAAATCCAATCCCAAAGAAACCAAACAGCATGAATAAATTAATGGAGGCGCGTATTGATATAGGAGAAATAACTGATAATTGGATCAGGATATCAGCGACATTATAGAACGGTTGAAAAGCGGTTAAATGCAAGAAGACATGGCAAATACATATGAGATTCGTGTTGGATTATTATAACTTAAAATACAATTAAATGTCAGAACTCGATGCCAAGACAATTTAGGTGGTCAGTCATTAATAATGTTCGATAATGCATCTAGGATGGCAAAAGACATTAGATTAGATTGGTTTCGTCGGGTAAGATTAAAATGGAGATGGAACCAATTCCAACAATCAAGATACCATGGCATACAATTCCCACAGACATTAGCGGCAAATTAAGTGGAAAAAATGATATGAAAGAATATATCATATTTATAAATATATATTTATATCTATCTACGCGATACCTTAAACCTATATTCAGACAGTTGTATTAAGGCAGTTGAAGAAGGCGTATCCCCAATTGCATCATTGCAGATCAGGACGGAAGCTTTGGACAGGTAGAACGTGTGATGAGCACCATTAGAAACATGCTTACAGTAGTAGAGACAGGGGAAACAATCATGGCAGGAGACGATGAAAGATGTTCAGTTAGCTATGAACTGTACCAGTAACAGGGTGACTAAGTTTATCCCGTTATAGTTGCTGATAGTTATTAATGTTACCCTGAATTGTGAATTATAATGAAATTGATCTTAACGAAATAAGAACGCAAGAAAAAAAGAAAATATTTACAAAAGTTCCATGTATGAAAAATGTCGAGTGGATAAGAATAAGGCAAAAGTTGTGAAGGATAAGGTTGGCGATCATGTCTTGTTAAAATGTGAGGAACGGCACCAGACAAAACTTGACCCAAAGTTCAAGGGGCCATTTGTGGTGATTGAATTGTTGGAAGGTGACCGATATCTCGAGAAAGTTTACTTTGGATAGGTCTCTAAAGGAAAAGAAATAAATAAAAGAAAATGGAAAATACACCAACCTCTCCTACATATGCATACACAAACAACATACATACATACATCCTTACAAACATATGTCCAGTGGTTCCAACGCCAAATCGGACAAGATTTTTTTTTCTTTTTTTACGTTTTAACATTTTTTCTTAAATTTATAAAGGCTTATTTTACTAAAACAACAAAAAACATTTTAAATTTCAACCATTAACATTTTTTGTATATTAAAAAACGAATAACAAGTCCGATTCTGAGCTTCAACGCCAAATCGGAAAAAGATCCGTTATTTCGATTATTGCATTACGGTATGTGCCCAAGCTCATTTAGGTGACAGTAACACAAATTATTTTTCAAAATGGGTCCACGTGGAAAGTTGAAGCACGGCAGATCATTTTAAAGCTGCATTTTGATAGAAAAACCGTTAGTAAAATATCAGATCTGGTCGGAAGGGGCAAATCTACCGTCCATGATGTTATTAAAAGGTTTCGGGAAGATGGAAACCTGATGAACAAATATATGAACGCATATATGTACATATGTATGTACATACATACAGAAAGACACAGAAAACTATTTGCATTGTTGTTTTCTTGAATTCGTCCGAATTTTTAGAGAGCGAGAAGACAACGCATGTAATGTATACCGAAATAGCGAAGTTTCCAGTTTTAAGTTCGGTGGTGTAGTAGGTAAAGATCAATTCTAGAAATGACATTGAGCACAGGTTCAATCCCGCCGTAGCGAGCTCATATTTTCTGCAAGGGTAAACAAAACTTCGGCACGGCCGAAATTAACTTCTTTGATATTTTTTAAATAATAAATTTCTAATATATTTTTTCTTAATTTACTTACTATCAACTCAATTAATCTGGCTCAATTAACTAAAGCAAAAATCAGAACAATGAGAAGAGAATTAAGTAACAAATACTCGAATATGACCAGAGGGAAGTATTTACGCCAATTTAAATTGTTTCTTACTACTGTAGTTGTATTTGTGTCACTAAATAGCAAGAATCGGTAGACCTAAAACGACATATAAACATTTCAGCTGCAAAGTAGGCAACAGTTTTTCTGCTGGGAACAAAGCAATTGCACTGCTTGAAAATTTGATTTCAGCAAACAAAATTTATACCATTTATAAGAGGAAAAATGTGACTTGAAATCTATTCACATAATTTTTTCGTATATATAGCATATGCAAATTATGAATTAATTATTTTATTGAAAGAAGAGTTTTTATGATTATTAAATATTATTGAAACTTTTAAATTTGGGACTTCGTTTAAAAAATGACAAACGAAAAAGTTATTGATTGCGATCGACTTTTCTATTTCTATTATTCTTTCTTATAACCAAGTTGGAGAAGGGGGTAGAATTCGCCAATAACTCCAACAACAAACATTTAGCGGACACACACACAATATCAACATAGCGCTTTATTATACATACATTGAAAATTAAGCATACCTTTTTTCTCATACATGAGGACAGTGTGCTCTGTAAAAGCGAATGGGTGCAGCTAATCAGCTGTTTTAAAATTTAAGCAAATAATAACTGCTTATGGTATAGTTTATATGAGGAAAAGAGAATAGAAAAATGGAAATTTAAGAGAGCGCCGAAATAGCAAAGGAAGCGTTAAAGCGATTTAATGACCTCGCATTGGTTTTACTTAATCATTTTTCTCTTCATATTCTTTTTTTTTAAATTTTTCTTGGTATTTGCACAATTAAATTAACGAAGTAAAGAAAGAATAATTATTAAAGGCCGTAACTTACAGATTGTTTGGCTGAATCATCCCACGAAGAGAGCGCTTTCTGTGGGGGCGTATCTTTTACTGAAAATTTGTTCGATCTCTTCTCTCATTCGAGAATAAAGTAGTAAATTGAATTTATAATCATTGGGACGTGGATACAAGGGTTAATTTTAAACTCTCTTGATGCAACTTCGTTTCTTCTTTTAAGGAGTAATGCACGTGCATTCTCTTATTTCTTCTTAAAATAAAAATTAAAACTAAGACGGCTTCAACTTGTTTGGTTTGTACGATAATGGTGTGATATATTTACTGAGAGAGCGAGAGAAGGAGAACATTAAGTGACCTTCAAATTTGAACTTTCTCTTTTTCATATTGGTCGACATCAGGGCAAAGAGAATTATTCGTGTAAGGTATCTCTTAGCATTTATTTCGGCTAAGCTGGGTTATTTCAATTTTTTTTCTTTTGTAAACAAAATTTTCTCTTTCACAACGAAAATCAATTATATAAAAGAGACCAAATCTCAAATCTAGATTAATCACTCGCTGTCAAAGCTAAAAGGTTAAGGTCTGTAAGCTTATCTTATCTCTGCGAATATCTTAAAACTCACCCACAATAGATTTTAGCACTGTAATAATATAACTTTTCTTTATATTCACCAATTACAAGGCATTTTCCATAATTTTTGATTTAAATTTTTTTGTTTTTTTCACTTTAGATTGTAAGTCAGATCTCTTTGTGGATTAAGAGAGTAAGAACACGACTTGCGTCGCCTGAGGGCTGAACGGAAAATGAAGAAGTTCACGCATTACAGCCAGAAGGGGACCTAACCCCCTCTCTAATTGATAACACAGGCTCAGACGCCTCTCGAAACTGACCAACAGATGACGCCTTTGAGCGAAATTTATGTTTACGATATTTAGTAGAAAAGACAAAAGCCAGGTTTCAAGCGCCGTCACAATTTTAATTGTTGAAAATATTGTTAAAAGTTTCATTGCAATTATTTGTTCTATTGAGCAGTCATCAAATTAGTTCTGAATATTTTATTCTTTTCTCTATAATTATAAGATAGAACAAGAAAATTATAATAAATTAATTACAGAGATCTAAGACTGAAATATCTTCTAATTGGTTAGTATTGAGACAATTTCCTTATTATCATTTTTATGAGCAGAATGGTGACTTTTTTTTACCTTTGAGGTGAATTACTTATCCTTTTTATTAGGGATATATCATTACATATTTCTGGGTCTCAGTAATTGTCAACTCTTCGTGGATTAGCCATAGTTGTTACATTAATGTTGTTGACTAAGTAAACTATTGGATTAGGAGAAGTAATTTATTCGATGACTGATATAGAAGATGTTGTGATTTGATGATTATCCGAATTAGTAGCATATGTAGAAATATTAATTGATGTAAATATATATTATCTTAAGACGTAGCTAAATATCTGTTTATGAAGAATATTCACCTTTCACTATGCAGTTAATGCAACGAGTGACCTTTTGACATTATTTCAATTCTTTCTACTCGCAATGTTTCTCTTCTTCGCAAATTGTTCATATTCTCTCTTTATTGCATTTTATTTGTTTGTGTCCAAAGAAGACAGGGAAATTTAATCATATACTAAAGTAACATCATATCCGATATAAGCGATATAAGTGGATATACATTTTGACTGCTTTATTCCTGCACGATTTTATCTTTGGGGATATATCAGACATCATTGGAATAGACTAGAATATTGATAAAATTTATTATTGCAGACTCACAGACTTTAACTTTGATAGTCCAGTGTCCAGTTCAGTATCCAGTCCAATGTCCAGTCCGTTGTGATTAAAAGTGGGGAAACATGGTGTAAAGTTTTGGCACTTACTGTTCCCGTTTAAAGGTGAAGATGTCATTGCTTGAAGAGGTTTCATTGTTGTTTGTCACTTCTATAAATTAATATATAGATTGAACTGAGAAGATCGTCGTAGATATTGGATGCGGTGGCTCCACAGGTTGTCTCTTTGTAGGGTTAACTCTTGTTTCTCCCTCCAGGAACTTCAATTAGCGACCGATATCTTTCGCAGTTTGTCGAAGACTGAGAATATTCGTAGTTAGTTGCTGCTTAATCTGCCGAACTTGGCCAATTGATTCATTTTATTAGAGGTCCATTTAATAAGACATTTTACATCTTGTCGGGGTTCCAAAACATTTCTTCTTCCGTGTTCTATGGACAACCTACAGAGATCCATGTTGGATATTCGTCTGAGGATAGGTTCAGGTCTTTTAATTCGGAGTATCTCAGATTCACAATTTGTTTGCTGCCCTAAAATTATCTTTAATTAGTTAAAATCCTTTTGAATAATTTTTGTTTGGTTTTTCTCTTTTCTAACTGACTAAAATTAATCCAAGTTTTTTATTTATTAAAGTGGATTATGGATCATCGATAATTATGAATTCTTAAATTGTTTCAAACAACATTATGTTTTTATAATAAATAAATGAAAATAATTGAAATTGGCTTTTCACACTTGGTGTCCCGTTACAATTAAACCCAAATAGAAAATTAACAACAATGTAAAAACTTTGTTAGGACTCAAAATTAGTCGAGGAATTTCATTTGAATAGAAAGTTCGTAGAATCTGACCCTTCACCTTTGAATGTCCTTGTAATCAATAGGAAATTAAATATTCAAGGACAATTAGAATAATGGAGAGTAACTTCAATCATCGAATGAATAAACATTTATAATCAAGTAATATATTATTAGAATACTCTGAGAGTCTTCCCCTCAGTTTGAGAATCTCAATATTTTACATTAAAACTCGAATATGGAATACTTCCATAAAATCAAAGAAATATATATAGGGTCATCTAATTCTGTGATCGGTCAACTCATAAGGTGATAATTAAATATAAATATAAATAAAAGATCCAGTTGGTGTAAGATGATAATAATTTTAAGTTCCAAATTCGTCCGCTTCAATTGATCCAATAGAATAATGTTAAAATAAATCCAATAAGTTAGATGAAAGCCCAGGATCGAAAAGGAATATATATCTATATATACTATACCTTTTAGAACCTTTGAGATTTTATGTCTTAAGTCAATTCGAGTATTGATATACTTACTGCATGATTCCCAAACTATAAATTATAAAGCCCATATCCCATTTTAAAGAATCAAAGAAAAGATTTATAATTTGATGGATAAACGCTGAAGAAATATTTTATTAGTTTAACGATATTCCAAAGTTATTTCTTTTGAAATGCACAATTATTATATATTTTATTTATATGGCAAACATAAGTATTTAATTTGAATATTTTTAAAATGAATTTGTAGATTTTAAGCTCATTTTTCACTTAGACTTTGGTCGTATGAGCATCTGAACTGATTTTAGAGGAGAATAACCCCAACTCATAGCGTCTCCCTTATGGGAGTAACTTTTATAGTATCTGCCGTTGAGATTGGTCAAACTAATAAAAATAAAATATTAATTTATTTAATTTTAGTTGTACATAACAAAAATTAATTAGCTACTTACGGTAAAATACCATTTTCGTACCACCATCCACCATGGAAAGTTTCCGCATTATTCCAATATCCCTCTTCATCATTATCCTGATCATATGTTGAGAACTTGGCACCTACATTCTTATGTAGATAATCGTCAACTGTTCCACTATAATCTCCAATTGACTTCAACTCATATTTCTCCTTTTCATTGCCAATTCTAAAATTATCATATCTAACAAATTTGACTTTTCCATCGAAATACTTCATTTCTATATACAATTCATAACGTTGCGAATTGGTAATGCGATGCAAATTCTCTAATCCGATGAAAAATTCCCCATCTAATTTACCAAAACCTTTTCTATATTCAGTCCATTTCCTATAAAAGTCTTCGCTACCGTCAAATCTTTTCTGAATTACTATCCATCCACCATCAGCTATATCTCCATTACAGAGAACAGGAAATGGATCTAGGTTGGGAATTGTAATTGTATGAATACCCGATGAGAGGCCTTTGCAACCGATTTGAGGAAGTTTTCCTTTGCACTCGACTATATCTTTTTCTAGTTCTTTTATTGTTCGAGATTTGCTTTCTGTTAATTGATTATTGGCTGATAATTGATTTTGAGATTCCTTCAATTGTTCCTTATAAGATGAAACTTGTGATTTCAAATCTTTTAATTCATTGCTTAATCTCTCTTCTTTAACCTTGTGATCAGCAGAATCCTTCTTTGATTTTGCTTCCAATTCCTTTATTATTCGCTCATTCTCTTTTCTTAAGTTTTCCATTTCTAATTTATGTTTTCCCTCTATCTCAATTCTACTTTTTCTTTCTATTTCTATTTCCTCTTTCAACTTATCTTGATTTGCCTTGCATTCATTCAGATCTTTTGCTTTAACTTTCAAATCTTCTTCAGTTTTTTCACAATTATTCTTATTTTGAAAAGATTCCCTGAGTATTTCATTTGTTTTACGTAGCTCTTGAATATGCTCATTTAGAGATTTGATATGATCTCTATAATCATTTAGATCATCCAATCTCTTTCTGAGCTTCCTAATTTCAATATCTTTTTCTATATGTTCTTCTGCCTTTGGCTCAATTTGTTCTTTCAGGGACTCGTAACAAGGTGAGGCACATGGATTCTACAGGGAAATAAATCAATCAGAATACAGATATATATAATATATATATATATATATATATATATATATATCACATTATACTTTCCCACTCACCTGGTCATCTTCCGTCATATTTGAAGGTGGCGCCGATGTCACTTGATTGTATCCAAAAAGAACAAAGAGCACACAAAGTGCAAAAACACTTTGGAATCTTAGAAGATTCATTTTGGAAAATATATCCAAATTGGTATATATATAATTATTTTTGAATATATATTCACTCTGCACGTATTATTGCGATAATGTTACAGAGAGGAATGATTTTAATTTTTAAATATTCATACCATTCTCCATATATTTCGGAGCGAAACTTTAGCGTACGTTTTATTTATCAGTTATATATAAAAATACATACGTATGTATAAAATTATACAAGGGCATATATGAAAATTTTTATAATTAAAGTGTAAACGACTTCGAGATACTCTGCAGCAAGAAGGAGTTGATCTCGAAGTTGAATTGCTATATATATGAAAATTTGATTCTTCTGATATCGTGCCCATTATCTTAAATAGATCTGAAATAAATATTTTTCTGATTACTTGACCAGAAGTCAATTTAGTTTTCCTTTTTATATAAAGGGAATGTATAATGCGAAGTCGTTCAGGAATCAATTAATCGAATATATACAAAAGTAATAGATAGGTATAAACTCTTATTATATAAGTTGTTATTCTCCGAATCATCATATATCCGTGTAATAAAAATAAAAAATTGCTGCTGAGATTAAATGCGTTTTGTTTAATTCAAAATTAAATATTTCATAAAAGAAAATTGAAAAATTTGATTTGTTTTCTAAATTTTAATTCCTTATTTATTTTTCTTATTTAATCAAAATTCTTAATATTTTTTATTCAATTTAGTCAGTCAATCCAAAATTTAATAGGAATTATTTAACTGAACAAATTTGTATTTCTTTAGTCATTTATCGTTAAATATCTCATATAGAACAGTTGCTACATATATGTATTTATGTACACAATCATTAAGGAACAAAGTGACCGCAATTAAGTGAGATACTCTTACATACTCTTTCCCTACTTTGTTTTAAATAATGACGAAAAGTTTATCGCTATCTGAAGCACAAACATAAATACATAGAAATATGTACATATAATATATTTTTCTCTGTTTTGTTTCCATTGGAACTGAACATATGTGTGTGTGTATGTATGTATGTATGAGTGTGTGGGAATAGTTCAAATCACAGCCAAACTGTCTGAGAAGTGGGCAAGTCCAAGATGATGAAGAATGAAGGCCATAGGCTGAGTTCATTGGCAGATAAACGCACACATATTTATGTATGTATGTATGAATGTATTTATGTATGTATCTACTGCGTGCCGTAGTCAGTTGTGTTTCACTTAATCCACAACTTATGACTCTCTCGATCATCTGAGTGAATATCCAATTGACTCACTCAAACGTCTCGTTCCACTCAAATGATTTAATAAATTACTTAAAGATATAAAATCTTGACTCTTGAACCCTTATAGATATATATGCCTGTGTATATAGACTTAAATAACTGAATATAAATAGAAATATTACTGGTATTACATTCATATAGAAATGTCTATATGTACAATATGTACCAAATTATTTGATTATGTTATTCGGAATACGATGGAATTCTTTATCAAAAGAATTCAAACTGAATTTAATTTGAATACAAAATTCAGTAACTTTATTATCATCAAGGTCAAATCTTGGATACAATTTTGAAGAGCAGAAAATATTTATTTACTGCAAATGGAATAGATTTTATATAAAGAAAACTTAATTTTATATTTTCGTATACATTGAAAACAACAAATGTCTTTTAATTCTAGATTACCACTCGATGCAGCAATTAATTGACTAGAAGAATTTAAAAGAATCTTATCTGAAACTCAGCCAATTCGAATAAAATCAGCGGAGCTTGACTTAGTGGCCGATCGGATGCTTTGGATGATGAAGATTGGTGGAAAGGGATAAACTGTAGCTGTAGCAGATGTGCTTGATCCGAGTAATACACAAGAAATAAATAAATCAGCATTTGAGTCATTCGAATGGAAAGAAAACCGATTGAGAAGGAGGCGTGTCCTCACACATATGTATGTATGTATGTATATATTAGAAATCTGCATGAGTTGCAAAAAAGTGACATTCGAATGTACAACACCTAAATTGAGTTGAGTGAATATGAGTACAAAGCGGAATGAGTATAAATGAGTGAGTGATTTCGCAAAGCACTCGTACGCACAATGTTGGAGCAATGAGTACGAGTGAGAATATGTGAAAATGAGAGGATAGGCTTCGAATGTATTCGAATGTCGAAACGGATGTTTGTTGTTCTTTTGCTCTGCAGAAAAACAAAATTGAGCACAAAGCAAGGAGTAGAACTTGATCACATTAAAACGAAAACAAATGCAAGAGTTACATTTTTATATTTATTTGACTTATTACTATTTTATTTATAAACATACATACATATATACATTTGTTTTTAAATATTAGCATGTAAGAACATTATTTTGTTTATGTTTTCCGGGTTTGTTGCAATTAAACAGCATTTTTCAGTAATTAAGTTTCTGGCGTCTGAAAATGTTCTTTCAGAAGCGGCGCTGATCGCCGGTATACAAAAAATTTTGCAACTTGTTTTACAGTCAGTCACAAAGTATTCGTCTCTAGGGGTCCCCTGCATTTATGCACGTTTTTGCAGGATATTCAATAACAAATTCAATCGTTTTTTTACAGGATGGGGTAAATAAAATATTTATCTAACTCAATTTAACTTAATTTTATTAAAAAAAAAACAATACTTCAAATTTTTTTCAAAACAAAACAAAAAAGCTCAAAATTAAATCCCACAAAAGTATTCGTCTCTTCAAGTATTTCTCTTAAATCTAGATACTAAAACTAACTCTAATATTTAGTATGCAGGCCCTTGTGTCTATAATGGCCTTCAAACGTCGGGGCATCGATTCCACCAGGTTGCGGCATCTCTCCTCTGGATTTTTGACCATTCCTCAAGCAAAACTGCCTTTAGTTCCTTTTTTGAGGAAACCTTGTGCTCCTGGACTTTCAGCTTAAGGTGGGCCCATAAATTTTCGATCGGGTTGACATCTGGACTTTGGGGGGGCGTATTAAGCTGTTGAAAATTATACAACAACCACATTTTTACCTTCCACGCAGTATGTTTGGGTCGTTGTCTTGTTGGAAAATTAAGTCCTCTTTTTCAATGCCCATTTTATCTGCACTGGAGGGCAGATTCTCTTTGAGAATATTTAAATGCATATTTGCATCCATTATTCCGTCAATGAAAAGCAAATCGCCAACGCCTCGAGCCGACATGCACCCCCAAACTAGGACAGATCCTCCGCCGTGCTTAACGGTTGGTCTTATGTTTTAATACTACAGTAACCCTTTATTTCCTGCTCCACTTGGCTTTTATTTGGATCAGTTTGTTGGACCTCTACATAATCAGCAAATTCGTCGTTTGCTATTGCAATTTCTCCAAGGTTACACAAAGTGTTATTTAAAAGGAAATTCATGATTACTTTGCAGTCTGCAAATACCCTTTCTTTCTCTGTGGGAGAAAATTGCAACAGTTTATTTGTGGGTGGAAACAGGAATAGGGCTATTTTGTGGTATTTTGAAAGGTTTGGTTCAATTGTCGATAAAATTTGAATGTTCAATGCGGACTTAAGATCTTGAATAATGTCAACATCGTTGGAATCGGACAGACAGACTTTCTTTAAATTATTTATGTTCGGAATTACTAAATGAACTGTTGGCCGTTTGCTTGCCTCCAGTTTTTTTGAAACTATTTCAAAAGATTCTAAAATTTTGACAACCGAACCTAAGTGGTTTATATTTATTCCTTCAATTCTATTTGTCTGAATTTTACCTTTAAGTAATGTTGTCAGTTCAATCCATTTACATATTTTCAACTGACTTGAGGAAATAGTACACCGTATTCCAACGAGTTGGACAAAAGCTTTTTAAAGAAAATCCCAATGATGAGTTCATTCCAGATTTTTTAACGAACTTCACCAGCTTGGTGCACGCACTGACCATAGAGCCCAGCTCGGGCACGGCATTAATGCCATTTTCAACAGCGTGGTTCAGCAGATGATTGACGCAATTGGTTTTCTCAAAATCGTGAAAAGCTTTCATCATATTTGATCCACGATCGGTTACGATAATTGGATTGTCCATTTCGAGACCACAATCAAAGTTCTTTCCTCTATTTTTGAGGGAATATTTACATCTAGTTACAAAATTTAGTTAAATGAATGTTGTACACTTGAAGATTAAGTTAACAAACCTGTGCAGGACATTTCTTTCATTGATTTTATGGCCATAAGCCGATCAACAAGTACTCCTTCCTTTAGGTAGTGCACCGTGCAGGACAAATATGAAGCTTTCAAATAATTATCTGTCCATAAGTCACTAGTGATGGCGTATCCAAAAGCTTTATATTTGACAATTTCATCTTTTATTGGCCCAAAATGCAAGTCGTAAATTGCTGCTACATTCCGGGAAACAGTAGTTGGATGTGGTAATAATTTATCCACATCGACTTTGGAACCATAAGTTGCACCAACATTTATTAAAAAAGATGCAAATTTCTTAAGGCCGGAATCAGCAATAATTTTTAATTTTTAACTACGCCCTCCTGCTTAGTATCTGAGTTTATCTCAATTGGGAGAGTTTTTTCCATTTTACTGGCGTTTACTAAATAGCATTTTTGCTTAACCAAATTAGATGTCCTACCTGTGAACTTTAGCACTGAAAAGCACATTTTGCATGCTACAACTTCAAATGGACTAATTCCTGTCCATTTTCATTTTTTATTTTTGAAAAGAACTGCCAAAATTCGCTTCGACCCCTCTTTTCTATTAAGCTGTACATGCCACTATGCAGCTTCGCTTTTATTTCGACTCTTTCTTTCGTGATTACTGCGCTCACAACCTGTCTATTTTAATAAAACTTTATTAAATCTGAAAGGAATTACACAAAAAACATTTATGGACAGGTCACAAGTACGAAGTTTTTAAACTAAGCATAAAGGAAACATATTATTAATAAAAGCACATAAAATCTAAAACAATAACAAACCAACACAAAACCAACAAAATAAAAAATAAAATTTAAATACTTACATTTTCGCTTTGGCTAATTTTCTCTCTTTCCATTTTTGCGACTGCTTTAACTTTGGCACTCCACACGAAATACAATGTATGTATGTATGTATGTATGTATGTTCTGTCATACCCGAGTAATTCGAATGTTTTCAGCATGTCTCATTCTCACTCAATTCTCTCGCTTTGCATGACTGTCAAAATATACTACTATTCTATACACATTCACTCATTGTGTGCTTCTCACTCACTCAATTCTATTCCATTCGAATGTACTCAATTTTGCGTTTTGAGTGAATGGAGCCATGCAGATGTCTAGTATATACATATGCATGGATGTATGGATGTATTTATTGTGTTCGACTGTAAATTGTACGTCCCTCTGTCCACTTACTCAAACATTCCTGAACTCTGCTCGATCCTCTGCTCCCACACTCTTAATAGTGTCTCCCTCAATTATCTATTTTATACACTCATAAATATGTGAATGAATGACCAATTTACTCAGTCAGATATCTGGGACTCGAAACTTTGACACAAGTAGAGATGAAATAGATATATAGGAACTTGATTCCGTAGATATGCTCTATCACGTATGTAAAAGTATAAGGTTAATGCAAAATAAATGTAGATTTACCAGTGTTGTAAAGAATATATTGATTCTATAATAAAGAACTTCATTATGTCATTTCATGTGAGTGTCGTCCACTGTTAATCAGTTTTTAGGTAATATACTATTTTACTTATACATATATGTATAGTATATAAATTTCTCCTAAACCTTCAAACTCATTTGCCTGTCATATGCCGCATCACACTAAACTGACTTTAGCAATATGTGGCATTGACATCCTGTCGCTCTTATACAGAATATTGGGTGCAACCAAGGTTTTAATCATTTGCAGCTAAAGGATACAGGAGACAGATTCCTTGTTCATCCGAATCGATTGGACAGAGAAACAGAAGACTGATAAGAACTCACTTCTAATTGTTTCGCATCAAGAGAGAAGATATAATAACAATAATCGCATCTCCGACTGAGGACTTCAAAATATGAATTAATTAGAGGTACTAAGTATTTTTAGAATGAGATCTCGGGATCACCTACATAATTCTAATAAATGGTAGTGGAAGGGCTTTTCTTCCATTTCTATTAATAGCTCTGTTTTACATCATCCTATCCTATATATAGTATACTAACTGTACCCTGCCACGTTTCCCTGTGGCATATTCTGGTTGCACTCATAACAAATGAGGAACACAACAAATCATAAATTTTCAATACGTTTAATTTTCCAATTCTTGTGGATATACAATATTCCTTTGTTTTTCCATTCTCCGCGTAAATATGAAGGATATCTGGTTTACCGACACACTGGGAACATGCCACATACAATTGCCCATGAAAAAAGCAATCCGCATCTAAATTTAAACCACACAATTTTTAGAGATTGACCTTGAGCTTAATTAATTGTCATTGTTTAAATTGGAAAAGTGTATCAGGCGGGATCATGGGAATCCTAGGAATGAGGACATATTCACCTTTGAATGGTCCAGTTAAGATCCTTGCTTCCACAATGTTGTTCATCAATTTCTTGACATTTGGCTGACCTTTGGCTGATGTAATAATATAATAATAATCATATTCCGAAGCATGATAATTTTGACGCCTATTTTTAGTTTCTATGCTTGATTGGATGACATGATTAAGTTAATAGACGTCTTTATTCTTGGCAGCAAGGATCGCTCGTTCACTGAGCCAATCGTGATTCCTTTAATTGATTTGAATATCAGGGAATACTTTTCGATTAATTCTTCTTTTGATCTAACTAAATTACAAGAATTATCCGGCATTGATATTAACATCTTAACATCTCATTGGCTGGCAGCTTTCCATTCCCAATGTCCAGTAACTGTTGGGAGATCACCTCAGCTGATTCATCGTTCTCTAACTGGACACGCATATTCGTTGTCAACGGCAATTTACGTACGTGTCGCCACAATATTGAATATTTTAGGCAAATAAATATATTTAGTCCGATGGAGTCGATCGTTAAATTACTGGCAACTTTTGCCTGAAATCTCCTGCCAGCAATGTGCAATGCATTTCCGAAAGATTGATCGACTATAACTTAATCCCGCAATGATCGATCAACAGCCTCCAGCGATTTTTTGTGTCCCATCGTCCATTCATCTTAAACAATGAGTTTATATTTCTGCAATACTTTTCCCATGCCTGATCCTTTGGAAATGTTCATAGACGTCCTTCTGTTGATGGGTTAATTTGGTAATGATTCTTCCGACAGATGAGTGAAGATCATCGAATGTTGTAAGTTGTCCAATTGAATCAGTCGCATTTTGGATCTGTGCTGGCATTCCCAATTGACTTAGCACTTTATTTGCAATAGCTAAAAACGTATCTTCAATGGCTATTAACGTATTTATTGTAAATGTCTTCTGTGAATTCGGAATTCTCTTGGCGCACTCTGTGCAAGATATCCTCAGGGATCTCCCATAACTCAGTTGGAAATGATGAAGGGTAGCAAGCGGTCAATAATGCTCGAATTTGCTTTGGATGCACATATTGATGCATATGTATATCCCACTGCTGATTGTTCTCCACTGCGAAAAATCTTTAATCTTTAAATACTGGAAAGACTTATTACTAGCCACATTTACCAACAGAATGCGAAGGAAGAACTATTCATTTTGATAAGGATAAACTGTATAGAGTCTACCAATTGTATTTTCTTTGAAAATGACAGGATATCCTTCCACCGGCACCCCTTGTTTACGCCGTAAGAATGCTTTTTTAGTTACATTCCACGTGTAGTAAGAAGGCACTTCTGAATATACATATAAATGTTGTGGCGAATCCGTCTCCTTAGGTCTTAGATACGTTGACCATTCTCCAAATAAAGTGCTAAGTGAACCACCATGGGATATGACAAAATTCTCCATACAGCCTCATTGCTGTTTATATATCTTCCATATGATATCGACATAAAAAGTAGGCAAAAACCAAGCTGAAAGTTAACTCCAAAGTGTGTCAAAATTTGGGAGCAATCGGTTCATTAGTCTTTAAATGCATATCGGTTGTACCTACTCACACAACATTTTTATATATGTACATAGATAGATATGTATACGGTGTATAAGGTGAATGAAAATTGTGGAGTAATCAGAGGATCTTCCAACAATGATCAAATCCTTCCTCGGCAATTAATTACAATTTATGGAAGGAATCAGGGAAATCCCCGAAATCTCACACTATTTAAAAATCCATACAGTACAGGGTTTTTCAACCGTATAAATTTAATCGTCCACATCGCGAATTGCTACATTACAAATATGATTCATTGCACTTTATTTCGTAATTTTTAGTTTATTTTCACAATTTTTCTGATCAAGATCACAGTAGTAATCGAGTATTATTATTATGTCATATCACTAACCATACAATACAAAAAATCCTAGTGCCAAGCAGACACGTCTTCTAAAATTTTATGAAACGCGTTGGATCGAACATCTTGCTTCTCTGGGATTGTTTCATGAAGCACTGGAATTCATCTGCTTGACGCTCGAAGATTTAAATGAGCTGAGATCAAAAACAGGTGGAGTACAGCCACACAGCTTGCTTGCTTCCATCCGAACCGCGCAATTCATGGTTGCATTGGTTGTAATGGTACCGGTATTCAGCTTGACGAAGAAACTGAGCCAGAATTTGCAAAAGAGGATTGCGATTTAAGTGAATGCGTCCAATATGCGAACAACGTTCAAGAAGAAATAAAGGAGATGCGTGCCAGGGCCGATGAGAAATTTGCGGAAATGTTGCAGTCAGCGACTCAAATTGCTGTGAAGATTGTTATCGAGCTAACTGTTCCTCGACGAGTAGGACGTCAAAACAATCGTGACAACTATTTCGGAAACGCTGAAGAATATTATCGACGATCAATATTTATTCCTTTTTTGGATAAATATCTGAAAGAACTGGACACGAGATTTCTCGAACATCGAGCACTGTTATCAATGATACAGAATATTATTCCAGCCAAATGCGCAGAACTTGATGAAGAGGAAATAAAAAAACTTCCCATGTTTTTGAAGAAAAATGGCCGAACGACATCACCGGGTCTACGGAGGACTCACAATTAGATATCAAGCTGTGGAAAAGGTAATCATCAGTTTTTGGAGTTAAAAAAAAAGAATCTATTTGATTTTTTAATTGGTTTTTTATTCCAGGTTCTGTTCAAACATTCCTGAAAAGAACGGCCAAAAACATTCGTTGAAGCTCTGGACGTTTGTAATAGAAGATTTTACAGCCAGATATACAGGCTTCTTCAAATTTGTGGGACACTACCAGTCACAGTTGCCTCTAGTGAACGATCCTTCTCCACTTTGCGAAGGTTAAAAACCTACTTGCGCAACCGGACTGGAGAGGAACGGCTGAATGGACTGACGCCTCTTAACATTCACAGAGATGTTACCAGTGATCAAATTCTGGATATTCTCGCCAAAAGAACAAGGAGAATTGACATCACTCTGTAAATAGTCTGCCTAATATTAAAGGCAATAGATCATTTGTATTGCAATTTCATCATTTGATTCGTGTGCTGTCAATTAATGCTTCTAATGTTTGATAATATTTTAACGTTAAATGATATTCTAATTGAGTGAAAATAAATTTTGTTAAAAATTATGATAACGATTTTTGGCTACTTTTACCCAAAAATTGATTTCTGTTTTGTGTTTATTTTTTGGAAAATCAAACTCGTAGACCGCCAATTAACACGCGATTCAATGAACAATCATAGGTTATAAATATCAAGTTTGTCAAACACAAATGAATCGTTACGTTTTATTAGAGCCTAACTGTTTAATTATTCCAAATTTTCGATCGGACCCCCCCAAAATTTTTTTCTGCGTCCATCCCTGGAAGGAATAGTAGGATATTCACACCAAATTTGGTTGCTCTATCTCTTATGGTCTTTGAGGTGTTAATCGACTTGGCTGTTAATGCTGATCATGAATATATAATAAATCATTCGGTCGAAAATGTTTGCCTCTGCCTGTTACCAACATTTTAACGACTTCAATGTACCCATTTACCCTATAGGTACTGGGTATAAAAATAGAATTAATTAAAGTGTGAATATAATCCATTAAGCGGAATACAGAATATATCTTGCATTCCAGAATAATTATATATAGCCGAGTTATTCCTCTAGAATATACAGAAACAGGCATCTGGTCCATATACATAGATTAGCCAGAGGACTTATCGATGGATAGAGAAAAAGGCGATTGTCCTATTTGCATCCATCTCCAGTTAGAGTGAACATTTCCTTGAAGTTAATGTTAAGTCAAGTCTAGTGACTTGATTCATTCTCAATGACTATGTTTATATGAATGAATGTGCTGACTAAGTCATGATGTATAATTAGAATATAATAATAATTAGTTCTCTGTTCTCGTATCGATTACTATAATATTTATCAAAATCGTTATTTACACCTGTTCTCTCTTATTATTTTCAGAGTAATACTTCAAATTGGTTACCCAAGTAGTATATATATAAATATACATACTATAGGATCAGTCAGTAAAAGACAGAAAGATTTTGTTATAGAGAGAAACATCTCAATCGCTAAGATATAAATATCCGATGTGGGTGACTGTATTTTCGTGTAGAAATTAACAAATTTCCGTTTCAGTATTATCAATGATTGTCGAATATAAACCGTAGATGGACGGAAAAAATCCGGAAGAGCAAAGTCTGGAAGCGCGTACATTATCTGCCCCTCTCCATGTTTTTTATTCTCTGTACCCATAGGGTTCAAGGGTATATTAAAGTCGCTAAAATGTATACATATAACAGGCAGAAGGAAAATTTCCCGACCCCATAAAGTATATACATACATATATTCTTGATCAGCATCAACATCCGAGTCGATATAGCCATGTCCGTCTGTCCGTCTGTAGGAACACCTAGATCTCAGAGACTATAAAAGCTAGAGTTACCAAACTTGGTGTCAGCATCCGTCTAGTGCCTACGCAGATCAAGTTTGTTTCAAATTTTTGCCACGCCTACTTCCTCCTCCGCAAATTAGAAAAAACTATTATATAGCCAATTTGTACCGTCTGACCGAATTTTACCGAAATCGGTCAATAAATATCGGAGATATTCATATACATATATGTTTTGTACTGAAATTCTATGGCGAGCAGCAGATGAAATGTGTGAGCGAGATAGCATGTTGCTTTGTCCGAATGACGCATTAGTTTCGTTCACTGACTTTTAATCAAATCATTTATATTCAACTAATGAGGATTTGGAAGGAGTTTGAGTTTATGAAATATTATTTTTTGGTACAGGGTATACGCCAAGTCGGCAGGGACGACTTGCTTACTTCATTATTTTATTTATTAAGTCACAAAAAGGTCTCCTCTTCTCTTTCTTTGATTCGTCGTATCGTCGTTCGTCTCTTTTCTTCTATCGTCGTCTGCTTCTTTTTCTACTTCTTGTCGACTCATTGCCCAAATCTATTTTAATATCGTCTTCCCACCTCTTCGTCTGGTTGGCTATTCTCAAGAGATATGCACACATAAGAGATGGTGCACCATTCCCACATATGCATATACACATACATACATAAGTATGTACATATGTACATAAACATACGAACACGTGTTTGAAGATTAAAAGCAGAGTGCGAAAGAGACAGATTATCATTTGTATTGTGTTGTTGTTTACTCAAATTGGAAAGAAATTTAAGAGAGAGCGAAAAGAAGAGCAAATGAAATACATATATGATGAAATCGCCGAGAGCCGCTACCCTTCGGCTTTCTGGTGTGGTAGCTGGAGAAGATCGATCCTAGAAATGAAAGTGGTGTGGGTTCCCACCCGGGAGGGGCAAGGTGAAGTCCCTTACGTTGTTCTTTTTTGATTCAAATTTTTTTCAAATTTATATTTACAGTAGCTTAAATATCTTGAGGCCGATATGACGGAGAAAGTAATTGATTAAATTGCAAGGGTATGCAAACTTCGGCGGAAGTAAGAATCTTTGATATTGCAAATTGCAATGTTCATATTTTAGCTAAAACTCTCCTTTCCTTTAGAATCAAAGTATAACTTATACAGCATATAGTTTTTGATTCCTATTTACATTATATCTGCTCGATATTACACTTCAATTTATGCAATCCAAGGCGGACTCTTCATTAACATGGACGGAAAATACTACTCCCAGGTAGCCCATAATTTATATTTAGTTATATGTATGTATGTATGTATGTACATTTGTATGTATATGGCTGATTTTAATATAAAATATTATATCCGAATGATCTTGGACATACAGTAGCTCACAGCTTATTCGACCCATCTCGAATTACAACATTGAAATTGGAATAACATTTATAACGGCGAAATTAAAAAAAAATTAAATGCAGAAGTTTTTGTTAATGCTTTAACTTAAACAAATCAACTTCATTTATTATAATATATCTATATGTACATTCAAGTGGAGGGGGGTGTGGAGTGGCATTCCATCGCATATAGTATGTAGATAGTTGCCAATTCCAGTTTGATCTATTTTTCTAAATCCGATTCACTTGAATAATTGTATTACCAATCAAACTCTTCAATCTATATATATACATTGTTTGGCAAATCCACTTCAATTTGATGAGATACCCCAAATATACTCTTCCTCTATTATTATGGGTGATGAAATATTTTTCGTTATCTGTAAAACTTGTGTGTATGAATGTGTGTGTGTGAGTATATGTAAATATTTCTGGGTACTCAATGGAAATAGTATTTGAATGAGATTTAATTATAAATTATTTTAAATAATATTCGTTTTATTAGAATGCCGATTTTCATGCATATAGCTAAAAAATCGTCAAAAAATGTGAAAAGGAATAAACATCTGATCAATTGTGAAATAATAATATTTTCTATATCCTTTGCAAGATTATTAAAAATGATTAAAGATATTTTGAATTGGAATTTTTATCTTGGAACATTTCCTTAACTTTTCTTATATAATGACATAATCTCGATCTCGTTCTACAAATGCAATAACTATTTTTGAATTCGATTATATTAATTTCTTTTTTAATTGTCTTTTATTTTTATTTTAGACATTCTTGTTAATTTAATAAGAGATTATTCGATAGGCAGAACTAAAGAGAATCCCCCTCAGACCACTTCCACACATTCATTCTAATATATAGACAAATCGGTGATCAAGACAGAAGCTGACCTACAGCATTCAGCTGATAAATGCTCAGAAGTTGATTAATCTAACATAGAAAGCGACGACCTACATAATTCCATGAAAGGGCAGTGGAAGGGCTCCCATCCATTCCATATTATATATACATATATAGTATATAGTATACAGATGCTAAATTAGAATAACTGAATGAAAATATGTATATGTGTACTAGACAGAGAGGGATTATTCATAAAATGGGGTTTATTTTACTCATATTAACTATATGGATTAGGAAATAATTTTATTACAATTTCAATATATATTTTCATTTTATTTATTTCATTAAATTTAACGGTCAAACACTGATAACAGATGCTCTAACTATTTACTTTTACATTTGGTATTCTTTGATATAGATTATATTATTTTGATTCAGGTACATTCTGAGTTTTATATCTAATATAGAAGTAGATGTTGACCATTTTAATCCTCCTAAAAGAATAGAAATATTCGAAATACCCAAAATAAGTTGAAGTTAATTGAAACTTGTGTCGAACCCCTCTTATCACCTACGTCCATGCGAATGCGGCCATGTATACTCTTCTCACTCTCTTCGCTTGATAATGAAGAGAACAAGTGAAGATGCCCCAGAATCAAGATTTGTGATTTTAGTTCCAAATTTTTATTTTTTTTAGTTGAATTTTAGCTCTGATTGTGGAAAAATGTTCATCAAGCCGAAACAATTCATAAAATGCCTTAAAGTAAATGTGCAACTCAAAAGTCATAGCTGATATTCAGCAGGCTATATACTAAATATATCTATATATATATCTGAAGAACAGAGCATTCTTTTAAATTAAAGTTCATCAAATAAAATTATTTTATTAACCAAGGTGATTTATTTGTGTTTGTTTAATGAAAATATTAAAGTTCTAATCAAAAGTGATATTTCCAGTCCCCCTCCCGTGTTCTTCCCTCCTCACATGGTTCCAAGTGATAGCGAACCTTTGGGTATTTATTATTTCTGGGAATGCTCTTTGTGTTCCACCTGGGGACTGATCCACAGCCCAAAGGTATTCATCTCCATCCGCATATCAATCCCGTGGTCGAGTAATTGAATCATAATCAGATCCAGAAGAGGTTATCGGAATATGGATTCTTGAATGACAAGACGAAATGTAAGTTTGAGGATTAATGCAATAATTACTTTTGATACATTTATATTAAGTAGTGTATATATACTAGCTCTTTCATTCTGTGTATGCGTAATACATTCTACTTTTGTCTTGCTGCCCCAAGTTATCTACTAACTCATCTAGGAATTGATGGAATATCGGGATACGGGATGGACATACTTTAGAGTACGGGTTTCTGTAGAGACTTCCGAAACGTCAGTAAAAATAAAAGTAAAGCTACTGTATATTCCATTTAGTCTGTTCAAATATTGTCCAAAGATATATTTCAAAGTAATTTGTGCTTTTTGCAATTATCCAAGGGTTGATCTGTAGTTGAAGTGGGTTTTTTTATTGGAAAGATTTGAAATTGGCTTATCTGATGAATTAAGAAGGTTTTTCATTAGTTTGGCAAAAAAAGTTGTTCTTTCAGTTTCGTAGAGAATATTATTAATAGATATAGATGGAATATCACCATGTGATGTTCGATTTGCAGCTTTGAATAATGTATTCATTTTGTTCAGTGTTGATTTGAGGGGATGTCCATCAATGAAAAGGGCGAAATCAATTTTTGGAAATAATTGTGAATCGGTGAACCAAAGTTAAATCTCGACATTTAGGTTTGCTTATGTGAAAGATTTAAGAGTAGTTATACCCTGTACCTATAGGGTAAAAGGGTATATTTAAGTCGCTAAAATGTATGTGAGTTGATGTAGTTTGTAAGTAGATGTAATTTCTTTCACTGATAGGAGTGAAGAAGAAGAAGACATGCATTTCCAGTTTCTGCTTGTTAAGAGGATTCTATTTAAAATTTATTTTCAATTAATGAGGATTTCGAAGGAGTCTGATCTTATGAAATATCTATTATTGGTACTTCATTACAATAAATAACAACTACTTAAACATGACGTAACAGATCAAACAAAATTGCTTAAACTATCACATTATAATAATTATTTAACTTCTAACATCGATACTAAACTATAAACTAATGACCATATTAAATTAATACAACAAATTTTTATTTTCTTTTATAATACTTATTTTCCTAATATCCCCTTAAATCATTCTTATGCTAGGTTCTCATACAATGAAATATTTATCTTTAGATCCCCTTTTAAATTATCCTGCAAGGAAAAATGCTTTTAATTCGTACCTCTTTGCTTCTCTCCTTCCTTGCTCTCTATCAAATTGTACTTATATTTATTTTATTTTTTTTCTCTCTGAATGTTAAAGGGACTCTAATATTAACTTTACTCTGTTTTCATCAGTGCTGCAAGAATTGCTAGAATTTCAAAAAAAAAGTTGCTAAAATTGCTAAGCCATTTATGAAGATTGCTACAAAAAATTGCCAATTTTTTAAAATTAAATATATTTATTTAAATTATTTAAATATTACTATTATTTTTTAAATAATGCTTAAAATGTTGTCGAATTGTTCTAATACATTTTCTTCGTCATTATAAGCGTATTTTGAGCTGTCGTTTAATCGCACACAGAGCTACACACATACATATATGTATGTATGATGAATTGGGTTGTTATTTCCTGCATCTACCCGAAGTTGAGTGGTATCGATAACGGATTGTCTCTTTACGAAATTTTTGAGTATATGTAGGTTTTTGGTATATTTAATATAACCTTTAATAAATCCGACAAACAGCAAAGACAATTTAAAGCTTATCGCACAAATGTTACTTGATCACTTTCGGATGAATTTTTGAACTATTGTTTACAAATTTGTGCGATTAATCGATATTGATATGATTTTAAAGATATTGAGCTCTCTTTATATTGATTGTATTATGATATCACAAAATAGCTAAAAGTTGCAACATATTTTTTGGAAATTGATATATGTATTTGTGAAATAAAATTGCAACTTAATTGCTAAAATGGCAGCACTGCTTCGCATTTCAATTAATTTTTTTTCGGTAGTCTGACACTTTTGATTAATCAATTTGGGACAACATTCGATTTGCAATAATATTGCCGAGACACTGGGGCAAATCAATTGATCATATCTGGCAATGATATATCGGGCAAAGTCGAAATAAATAAAGATATATATATAAATAAATATATAATATAAATGATTACTTACAGGGTGTTAACTAGGTCGATCATCGATGTAGCGCTTCAGATGTCACCAG
This sequence comes from Drosophila sturtevanti, assembly GCA_018150375.1. Taxonomy (NCBI): domain Eukaryota; kingdom Metazoa; phylum Arthropoda; class Insecta; order Diptera; family Drosophilidae; genus Drosophila; species Drosophila sturtevanti. Next base: position 3,040 of record JAECWJ010000238.1, on the reverse strand, counting down.
CTGTAAAATAAATCTCTGAACTTTAAAAGTAAACGATAATTAATTTATTTTCTCTAATTTTTCTTCTGACTTTTAACACTTTTTTTCTTAATCGTCTCTATTTTCCTTACTCTCAAGGTGATCTCTAGAGCTATAGCTGGAGAGAAAGCTAGAGGGAGGCAGAAAAGAGAAAAGCGAAAGTTTTTCTCTTTTTTTCTTTCTCATCCAATTCCTTCTGGGCTTGGTTTGATCCTTTAACGCCTTGTTGCTAAAGAGATAGGATAACAAAAGAATAATTGAATGTCCTCTAGTTAAAACCCAAAAACTTTCTCCCTTTCCTCATGCGTTTGCCTTTCGTTTTCTTCTCGGAAAATGATCTCTTGCTCTCTTTCTCATCCTTACACAAAATTCATACTCTTAAACATTAGTGAAGAGTTGTGCCAAAGACATAATGTGCAGCATCCTTTCTGCCAGGAACCAATAAAAAACCTGGAGTTCCTAAATTCATTTCTAATTTCTTCTAATCTTTTTTCGAACACCTGTGCTTGATTTTGTAGTGCAGTGCTAACTGCAGTACCAATCGCATATTCAAGCAGAGATTTCGTGTTGGTTTCATTAATTGGCAGATTGCAATTTACTTGATTTGTTACTAATTTACTTGTTATGCCATTTATTAACTCCTCTAATTGATTCTTGCATTTCACAATCGCCAATAAGATTTATTTGAATTAATATTCATTTAAAACCAATTTTTTAAATATTGTATCGCAAGGATTTTTCATAAACACTCACAAAAATTTCTTTGTTTGTTTTTATTGTTCTTTTTATTAAAAATAAGAACTTTAACTATATGATTTTGTGTTTCGTATTTGATTTCATTTAAATCGATTTTATTTTTTTTGTTTTTCATTTTTAATTTTTTGAATGTTGCGTTCTTCGTTTCAGGTTCTTTGGGTGAATGTGTTTTTTACCACTGTTGGGCGCTAGTTAATTATTTCTGTTACACTGAAGTGTAATATTATTTTGACTTGTTATTTATTATTGGTTAAATCTAAAATCGAAATCGAAAAATTCAGTATAAAAGTTAACAATTACACAACAAAATTTGATCATCTGGTACATATTTTGCCTGAATAATTAAATCCCCTTGCAGAGGGTATCAACCAAGTTTCATCAGAATCGGTTAACTATATAATAGTCCAAATAAATGGTTTCTTTCTCAAGCTATGGGGTATGAAATTTGGCATTTATAGAAATAATACAGTTGAGTTTTGATATAAGTGGTCGGCTATATGCTATAACTTGTATATATGCTATATCATGTATAAGTAGCAGATCCCGAATACTCTTTAAAAGTTCTCGTAAATTATACTGAAACAGTCTGCAAGGGTATTCGAGAGTGCCTAAGTTAACGCATCCGTTTAGTTTATTTTTTTTTAAATCCGGGAGCGAAAGAGGGCGTGACAAAATTACGAAATAAACTTGGACCTGGAAGGCGAATTAGCATGATTTTGAATTTACAGATACTGAAAGATCTTGATGTTCATACAGATGGCCGGACTAGTCTCAATCGACGCTGCTGTTGATACTGATCAAGAATATGTATACTTAATGGGGTCGTTCATTTACATACATTTGGCGTCTTTAATACATTGAATGTCACTGAAAATCGTACACCGACTGAAGATTTACAATTTGCCTTATAAATTCTAAAACAAACAACATATTTGTGCAAAATATGTTTTAAAACAAAGGTTGCGTAAAATAGTTTAATAAAATGTGCATGAAAACAAAATTGCCACGCCCAGTTTTTCTCAAATTGCGAGATGTAGGAAATCATGGTGTCACTGGAAATCGTACAGCTGATCATTTCGGCTGAATTTCGGGGATGCACAGGAATATTGCTACTGAACATTAGTAAAACTGTTCGATTTTTTGATGTTTTGGAGACAATTTGTTTAAAAATGAGGCAAACATCTCCAGTGAAGCAGAAATTTACGATTTTTCATCATAATAACGGAAAAAGTTACGCTGAAATAGCAGAAATACTTTAAAGACCCCGAAGCACAATACCATACACATCATCACAAGGAACAAAACGGATAAAACAGTTATAGATAAAGCCCGAACTCCTTCAATTAGGCAGCTGGCAGCAACTGATGAAAGGCGGACATTTGGACATTTGGCGTCTTTAATATATATTTTACCTTATGGGAACAGGGTATAAAAAAATCAGAAAAAGTAGAATTAATGGGGTCAGGTAGTATGACGTTAGGTAGTATGATCCAACATCATGGCCCAGTTCATATAGGGTAACTGGGGGAATCAGCAGTTACCACTGAGAATCTGGATGAACTCATATTTGACCTCGACATACTTTAGCTTTAGTTCTTTACAGATCCAGGGGGTTAGTTCCTTTCCTTTAGGGTCATACATCCATTATATTTCGCGATGCAAGTCAATTGGGATGATATTTGAAATAAATGGAGCTCCTTCTGCGGAATAACGATTCCAAACTACTTCTGTACATACGTATTAAGGTATATAGTATACATATACATACATAAATTATATTAATAAGTTAAATACTACCCCACAATTATATTAAAGTTATTCAATATTGGGTCTTTATATATTAAAGTTATTTAATATATGTTTTATTTAATATGTTACAAGCGTATGATCAGCGTCCTTTCCAAACTGATGCTAGGTATGAATTAACTTATATCAGGCAGAGACCTATATAGCAAAGCTAGCCCAAATGACAGCTTCCCGCAAAGCAACTGTGATTATTCACTTTTATTCATGTTAACTCATACATACATATGTATGTATTTATGTTTATCTACAAATATTCCAAATTAATTTTTTTTTTTTTTTTTTTTTTTTTCGCGCGAATCCCAACGGGTGCACTAAGTGCCCACACCTCCCGCCCAACCGACCGAGGGGCGCATACCGCATAACGTACGGCTCGAGACGCGGGAACAAGATCACAAAACACAGACAAATAAACGAATTCTACATCTAGTTACGAACTAAATAAGATAAGATAGAAGTTTTT
>JAECWJ010000237.1:0-41647 GCA_018150375.1 Drosophila sturtevanti | reverse complement strand
TCGGGGTATATGCTTGTTGCCAGTTTTCGGCAAGGTGTTGAGGGAATCATGGTAAATCGGATGAAGGAGGTGCTCCCGGATGGAAATAGATGGCACTTGGCTTTCGACCTGGTCGCAGTGTTGAAGATGCCTGGAATCATGTCAAGACCAGCGTGGCTCCAGCCGGGAGGGGCTTACGTGCTTGGTCTTTTCATTGATTTCAAGGGGTGCATTCACAACATCGAGTGGAGCACCTTGGATGCGCCGCTTGATCGACGCGGGATGCCCTGAAGCCAGCTTGTGGAGAAGCTTCTTCAGTGGCAGGAGTGCGAAAATGACCAGCAGATTCGGAGAGGTTACCATGGAGGTGACCCGAGGATGTCCCCCAGGGGATCCATCTGTGGGCCGTTTATTTGGAACACAATGATGGATGTGCTGCTCCAACGACTGAGCCCCTGTGCGGATACAGCGCGTATGCGGACGATCTGCTGGTCATCGTCGAGGGAAGGTCGAGAGCCGTACTGGAGCGTCGAGCAGAGGAGCTGATGTCCGTCGTGGAGCTTGGGGGAGCAGAGGTCGGCGTTTCGATCTCGACCAGCAAGACGGCGATGATGTTACTTAAAGGGAGATTGGCCCGATCGCGGCTGCCCTGTGTTAGGTTTGCAGGAGCAAGCCTACCATATGTAACACAGTACCGGTACCTTGGCATCACAGTTGGCGAGCGTCTGAATTTTCAGTCGCACATCGCTGGATTACGCGGTAAGCTAGCTGGAGTCGCCGGAGCATTGTGTCGCGTGCTACGAGTTGACTGGGGACTCAGTCCTCGAGCAAGACGCACCGTTTATGCCGGACTCATGGTGCCTTGTGCACCGTTTGGTGCCTCGGTGTGGTATTCCGCTGTCAAGAGAGTCGGGGGCCAGGAGGCGCCTCATCTCTTGTCAAAGAGCTATGCTCTTAGGATGCCTACCGGTATGCCGCACAGTGTCCACCGTGGCACTGCAGGTGCTTGCTGGAGCTCCACCTTTGGATCTGGTTGCCAGACGTGCGCCTAAAAGTGCAGCATAGTCGCGGGCAGAGACCCAAATACAAGTGCGTGCTACATTCTCGAGGTGCTAATGTATGCTGACGATGTTAAGTTATGCCTTAGTTATAAAGATATGGTTTCGCCCAGTCGATTACAGGCTGACCTTAACAATTTTCAGTGTTGGTGTCAACACAATCGTTTGAATTTAAACACTGCAAAGTGTAATGTTATGACATTTAATAGAAACTGTCCTCAACTTATAACCTATTTCAGTAAATAATTCTCCATTAGAACGTCTAAATGTAATGAACGATTTGGGTGTACTTATGGACCATAAATTGACTTTCAACTCCCATGTTTCCACAATTGTTGGCAAAGCAACTGGGTGTTCTCGCGATTTATAAAGAGATGGTCAAAAGAATTTGACGATCCTTATACCACAAAAATCCTCTCTTACCTCTTTGGTCCGCCCCATTTTGGAATACGGATCTTGTGTTTGGTCACCTCAATATGAGTCACACCAAATGAGAATTGAATCTGTGCAAAAGCAGTTTTTACTAATTGCTCTTCGTGGTCTGAACTGGGATCACAACGTCAAGCTTCCCTCGTACTCGAGTAGGCTTCTTTTGATTAACCTTCCCTCCCTTACTAACCGTAGAATTAATGCCTGGGCGTAGTTTTTATGCAACTTCCATATCCCTTTCCTACTAAATTTCTTTTTCTTTTATTTTTTTCAACCCTTTCCTTTCTTTCCCTTTCCACCCCCTCTCTCCCCCTAACTTTCTTTCCTTCTCCCTTTTTTTTTTTTTCCCCCCCCCCCCCCCTCCTTCCCTCCCCCCCCCCCCCCGTTTGGGCCGGGGGGGCAATTTCCCCTTGGGACCCCCAAAAAAAAAAAAAAAAAAAAAAAACCGTGCTTTTGCAGTAAGAAAATGTTTTAAAAATTAAAAAAAAAACATGATTCCAAGCTTTGGAGTTTTTTGAATTTCCTAATATTGACGAGATTGAACGTCAATACAATGAATTGGCACTAGTATTTTGGGAAAATACTGAGGACACCATTAAATTTTGGGTTGAAGTCATGAATTACAGAGATAGACTTCGGCACGGCCGAAGTTAGCTTCTTTGATATTTTTTTTATAATATAAAAATGAAGTAAGCAAGTCGTCGCTGCCGACTTGGAGTATACCCTGTACCAATAAGAGACATTTTATAAACTCAATCTCCTTCCAAATCCCCATTAATTGTGTTGAAAATAAGCAAAAGTAACTTACAATATATATTGTATGGGATTATCGGTATATCGATAATTGAATGTTGCCACATATATACACTGACGATGATTATCGTTGTTCTTCCTGTTCTAGTTCTATTCTGGTGACGAGCGCGTGCGGTTCAGTTGATTTAAAACTAAAATTTTGTATATTTATTGGGTTGGTCTGGTTCATGCTTAATTGCATGTGAATATTTATATTTTCAATAGGTTATGGGCCCAGACACAATCGCCACTAAATTATACAAAAGAAAAACATACATATATATAAGTATATAGTTTTAATTAAAGCTTTCACAGCTTGGAGTGTGAGTGATTTTGAGGCTTTGCTTGGCAAAAACTAAATTAATAATATAATAAATTGCCAACAAGCAAAACCAATATATAAATCATTTTTAAGTATATATGTATGTATATTATATGTATATATATATATATATATATATATATATATGTTAATACATCTTCTGTGTTAGTGTCGCCGTTGCGTTATTTCGTTGTGCCCAAAAAGAGACGAATTTCTTAGAAACGCATACATTGCAATACCAACAGACGCCACGCGACCGACAGACGCGCGCCTAACAGACGCCAGGCATACAAGTTACGCCACGCTCAAATTTCGTGTACATACATATACATATTTGAACAAAAAAATAGGAAGTGAGGTAAAGAAAGAAACAGAAAATGGATAAAGGAAAACGTAACATTTAACCATTCACTATAGACAAATACTCTATTTGGAAATTTCGAGTTAGGGCTTTATTAGAAGAGCTTGATTTATTAAAAGGGATAGATGAGCCACAATTAGAGAGCACAGATGAAACTAATAAAGTAGAAAGAAATGCGAAAAACATTATTATAGAATATTTGAGTGATTCGTTTCTAGGTTTTGCGAATTCTGGGAATTCGGCAAAACAGATTTTCGCTAATTTAGATGCAATCTACATATGTATGTATGAACGCAAAAGCTTAGCGTCGCAGCTACTTATCACTACGAAAGAAATTACTATAGTTGAAGTTAAAGTTAAGTTACCCCGCTGCTAAATCACTTTAATCTTTTTGATGATCTCATCAATGAATTGCATCAGGTGGCAAATTAGATGAAATGGATAAAATTTCCCATTTGCTTTTAAGTTTACCTTCAAATTATGCTGGAGTTATTACCGCAATAGAAACTCTTTCAGAGGATAATCTCACATTAGCGTTTGTCAAAACACGGCTTCTTGATCAGGAAATAAAATTAAAAGGTGTAAATAAAGACACAAGTGCCAAAGTGTTGCAAGCTATTGGAAACAAGCAGCAAAAAGTGAATAAGTTTCAGTTTAAACAAAAATCCAAAAATGCCAATAAGCTATTTAATAAAAATAAAAACTGGCCAAATGTTAAATGTTTTCATTGTGGAAAATTGGGACATTTGAAAAGGGATTGTTTTATTTTAAAGAAGCATACAGGCAATCAAAACGTTAGTGAGAATAGTGGAAAAGAAAAACAGGCTCAAATAGCTATAACAGCACAGTCCGATCGAGGTTTTGCCTTTATGATTAGAAGTCAATGTCATAGCACAAATTCAAATGAGGTAGAATTCATAATTGACTCCGGCGCTTCAGACCACCTAATTAAAGACATTGGACTGTTTGCGGAATTCGAATACTTGCGTTCAAAGATTTCAATAGAAATCGCAAAACGTGGCCAATGTATTCATGCTACGGCTAAAGGAGTTGTACATCTCAGCTGCTCTGGCAATGAAATATCGCTGAAGGACGTGCTATACAGCAAGGAAATTCCACACAACTTGCTGTCTGTGAAGAAGATGCAGGATGCCGGATTGACAATCGAATTTAATCCTGGAGGCATAAAAGTCACCAAAGATGGTAACATGGTATTTGAAGGAAACTGTGAGTATAATGTACCAATCATAAAATTTAATATGAGAAGTAAATTATTCAGTTTAAAGAAATCAAAAAGTGCAGAGTATCGCTTGTGGCATGAAAAATTGGGCCATATAAGTGCTGGAAAGTTTTTAGAAATAAAACGAAATAGTTTATTTGAAGACATAAATATTTTAAATTGCATTGAACTAAACGATGAGTTATGGGAGGTTATGGTCCGATCACACCCACAACAATTGATAATAAAAATTATTATGTTGTCTTTATTGACCAGTTCACACATTACTGTGTGACATATTTAATAACATACAAGTCTGATGTATTCTTTTGTTTCAAAGATTTAATAGCCAAAGGTGAGGCTCATTTCAACCTCAAAATAGTAAATTTGTATATCGACAATGGTCGAGAGTATCTTTCTAACGATATGCGTGAGTTTTGTGTCAACAAAGGCATCAGTTATCAAATATCGATTCGTTCGTTCAACCTAGCTGGTCGTGTTTTTTTTGGCGCTCTCACTTTAAATCATTCGGTCTATTTTTTAAATCATTTTACTTAAAAATATTAATATTCTTGTGCACCACATTGTGAACTGCATTAAATTCTCGCGTTTTGTTTGTTGCGAAGCATAAATCAAAGTTATTTTACTTTTTGCTTTTAAACTAACAACAAAACCGAAAAAGTTTTGTTGTTGTTTACGAATATTCTTAAATTTTTGTCTCCGCTTTGTTTTGCATGCACTCGCGCTCTCCCGCTTATTTTTGTGTTGTGTTGTTTGTGGCTGCCTTGATCTTTTGCTCTCAAATTTTGTTTTTTTTCTTTTCTCTCTTTCTTACGTATTGCCAGTGATAGCGCCCGTTATTCTCGCGACGTTTAATCTCGCGTTCGGCATATCAGTTAGTGTTGCGCGCTCTTAAATATACTAACTCTTCTCTTTCTTTTTGAGTGCAAACTGCAGTAGCTTAACCCTTGTGTTAACTTTGGGTTTGTATACGCCTTTTAATACCTAAAATTTAAAATAAATTCTCTTTAATTCTTTTATTTCATTAATAATATTTACAGTAATAAAAATTAATAAAGAAATGTCGGTCTGCTCATACAAACAGTGCCCACATCCCTAGAAATGCCAGGATGATTTTTTGCTTTGTTGGCTGTGTGACAATGTAATGCACTTTAAGTGTGCCGGTTACACTGTCAAGGTAAAGGACAGTCTTGGCATTGGTGGAGGCCTGAAATGGAGCTGCGAGGCTTGCCGTGATGCCGAAATAGAGATGCGTGTTTTCATGAGGCGGACTCGTGAAGGATTTAAAACCGTTTCGGCTGGTCTTAACAAGCTTCGGGATGAGTTTTCATTGTTGGAAACTCAGTTTAGTAGTTTCAAACTGCTAAACGAATCCCCAAAACGGAAGAAGACCATATCTAGGAACCTATCCCCGGGTCCGCCAGCATCTCTTATCGCCATCTCGAACACTCTCAGTTGTCCAACTACGCCGAATGTACAGCAACTGATATCTTTTAAGAGTCCGATAGCATCTGTTGGTGTGGATCCCATTGCCATTTCCCCTGGTATTGGTGTTCCACTTGCTACCAAGATATCAGGTGTAGTTTCCGAAACGTCCGGGGGATACTCCCAACCGTCTGCTAGGGATATTCCCAACCAAATACTGAGAGGTGCTCGTAAAACATTGGCTGCCACGGTTACTTCAGTACAAAATGCTGCGGCTGCTACGCCAGTCAGTTTGTCAAGTTCTCTCGTCGGTATCCCACCTAAAAAAAAATATTTGTTTCGAGGCTTGACCCTATTACGACATCAGATGATGTTTTGGCCCATATCCGGGCACGAATTCCTGCCTCAAATTTAGTGGTGGAAAAATTTAAATTTTCATACACCCGGGACATTTCGTCCTTTAAGATAAGTGTTCCGCCAAATCATTTTGAACGAATCTGTAGAAGTGATTTTTGGCCGGAACATCTTATAGTAAAAGAGTATACGGTAAAAAAGAAAAATCGGTCTCCGATTCGACTGCCTTCTGCATCCACCTTAGTGACTAACAAACCTAAAGCTTCTTTATCTGTATCTTCTGCATCAGCTGGCATGCCAAAAAACCTAATCTCACCCCTCACTTCTTTTATTATATTTTTATGGTTTAATTTTTAATTTTTTTAAAATCTGTTTTTTTAGTTTTTCTCTTTGTCTGTTGAAACATCCTCTTTCCAAATTATATGGAAGGAATCTTTTATTATTCCTCTCCACAAAAATGGTAATAAGTCCAATGTGTCAAATTATAGGGGTATTTCCAAATTGTCCGCGATTCCAAAAGGTTTTGAGAAAATAATAACTTCTCAATTGCAACACTTCTGTACATCTATAGTTTCACCCACACAGTATGGTTTTATGAAACGTAGATCTACGACCACTAACCTTTTAGAATTCACATCATTAACGATCAAAGGATTTGAAGAAGCCAAGTAAACTGATCTCATATATACCGTCTTCAGTAAAGCTTTTGACTCTGTTAACCATAAGTTATTACTTTTTAAGCTCAACGAATGGATTTCCAACTTCATTACTGAGTTGGATTCGTGAGTACCTAACAAACAGAGCACAGAAAGTTCTTTTTAAGTCTTCTTATTCAAAACGCATCAATGTGACATCCGAGGTGCCTCAGGGGAGTCATCTGGGTCCGCTGCTCTTTACCCTCTATATTAACGATCTTCCCTCCGTCATGCTACATTCCCGAGTGCTAATGTATGCTGACGATGTTAAGCTATGCCTTAGTTTCAAAGATATGGTTTCGCCCAGTCGATTACAGACTGACCTTAACAATTTTCAGTGTTGGTGTCAACACAATCGTTTGAATTTAAACACTGCAAAGTGTAAGGTTATGACATTTAATAGAAACTGTCCTGAACTTATAGGTTATATATATTTCATAAATAATTCTCCATTAAAACGTCTAACGATTTGGGTGTACTCATGGACCATAAATTGACTTTCAACTCCCATGTTTCCAAAATTGTTGGCAAAGCAATGGGTGTTCTCGGATTTATAAAGAGATGGTCAAAAGAATTTGACGATCCTTACACGACAAAAATCCTCTTTACCTCTTTGGTCCGCCCCATTTTGGAATACGGATCTTGTGTTTGGTCCCCTCAATATGAGTCACACCAAATGAGAATTGAATCTGTGCAAAAGCAGTTTTTACTATTTGCTCTTCGTGGTCTGAACTGAGATCACAACGTTAAGCTTCCCTCGTACTCGAGTAGGCTTCTTTTGATTAACCTCCCCTCCCTTACTAACCGTTGAATAATGCTTGGTGTAGTTTTTATGCACAAGCTCCTAAATGGTGATGTAGACTCGCCTGATCTATTGACCCAAGTAGAATTCTCTGTACCTTTCAGGCCTACTAGAAACTATCTTCCTGTACTACTAACTTTTCTTTGCATGAACCCTTTCGAGTTCTCTGTTCTGATTACAATTGTCTTTACCGACTGATTAATTCAGAGATCTCTCTTCCCAGGCTAAAAGCGTCTATTCTTTCCTATCTAGCTCGTAAGTAGCTATAGTTTTCATTTACTTGTCTGTATGTTTGTGTTCCCCGCGACTCGTGCCGTACGTTATGCGGCTTGCGCCCCTCGGTTGGTTGGTCGGGAGGAGTGGCAAATTTTGCATCAGTTGGGATTCGCGCGAAAAAATAAAGACCATCAACTAAAAACTAAATGAAATAAAGCAAACCTACGGAGAAGTTCATATAAAAATTGAAAAGTAGTGGGTGCCCAAATAGGGACATATAATGCAATGACGTTTACACTCAAAGATCTTAAAAATTCTGAGTTTGAAGGAACTTTAAGAAATTCCGCAAAAAAGAAAAACCAAAAAAATATCTAAGCAAGAGCTCATCAATGGGCAAAAAGTCGGAGGTTTGAAAAGACCGCCCTCGTCCCAATTAATTAAAATAACCTATATAAATAAAATAAGGAAGTCAGATTGCCGACTTGAGTATACCCTGTACCATGTGTTATTTTTCCTATAAGTTCGTTATATGAAAAAAGGCTTCAAGAATATATAGTTCTCGACTAAAAAATTTTTGATAAATTAAAATGTTAATTTAAGAATTATAAAACGCCACTCGAATTTACTATCGACAGAATAAACATGCCAATTAAATTACCAAGAATAGCTAACTATTGGAAACCTTCGAGTCGACCTTAAACTACGTTATCTAATTCAGGCAATTCCGTATTTCCCACGACTTTTAATGAAGTTTCTTTTTAAATTTTTACAAAAATAAACTATAAATATCGATAAATAGCTAGCCCTACCTATTTGGCTATTAAAAATCTTATAGGCTAACGTGCGCACTGGCTATACCACTAGAAATATTTGAAAACGCCCAATAGTGGTGGTCGCATTCAAATCTAAAAGAGAGTTTATGTTCCTACTATTGAATAACTCATAAATAATCCTACCACAGCCTGAAAGGTATTGAAGGTTTATATTAAAATCTCAAAATATAAGTGAACTACTATGTAAATTATTTGAATTTTCCTCAACTAATCCCTCTAACACATCCTTAAACTTCGGCAGTGGGTATGTCGAACTTTGATAAATTATCAAAATTCCTAGAGCCTTAAACTTCAACAAGTCAAATTTGAAGACAGGAGAAGTTAAAGCACTCGATCTGGCGTAATATTATATTTTTTTTAATGAATATAAGAATATCTCATTTAGGTCGAGCACCACTTCGTTAGCATACGTAGAAGCCTCAACAAACCACAACATGGATGATTGCAGCATAAGCTGATTGGAGCAAACATCACTAATATGACAGTGACAACACCATTATACCATAAGCTAACGGAGTAAAATACCTTGGCCTAACCCTAAATAAGAGGCTAACCTGGCGACCGCATATCGTGGACAAAAGGAAAATACTGGATGACAGACTCAAGAAATACCTCTGGCTGGGACGTAGATCTACCCTAAGGCTACGTTCAAAAATAATAATTTACAAAACCATCTTGAAGCCAGTATGGACCTACGGGATCCCACTTTGGGGCACTGCCTCCATGTCCAGCCGAAAAATTATCCAAATATTCCAGAACAAGGCATTAAGAATAATGACTAATGCTAATCTCCTAACAACCAACTCCGAGATCCACCACACGCTGGAAATTCCATGGGTAGCGGATGAAGTAAAAAGGCTGACGAGGGCCCATCTGAACCGCCTCGACAGGCATTTAAATCCACTGGCCATAAACCTGTTGGATAACAGTTCAACCACCAGACGCCTAAGGAGAATCCACACTCTTGACCTGCCGCATGGAATGGATGACTAGACTGCTTCTCCAACCCCCCATTTTTTATCACCACTGATTATATTGTAAAATGCAAAACTCTCCCAACTTTGTAATTATGAATTGTTATATGTACTATTTGTATCTATGTGTATAACTTCCTAAATGTCCCGTCCATCATTGATGTCTGCTGATTGTCCACTTTTCGGACAGATTGCAGAAGGAGGGCTCTCCCCGTAATAAAAAAAAAAAAAAAAAAAAAAACTAATATGACAGTGAAGATTTTCCGTATTATTCAAAAAACATTGATATTAGTGCTGTCGAACAGTGTATCGAAATATGTTTGAAGAGCTCTTTCGGTGCGCAGTTTTTGCCACTCTTGCTCTGCTCTTGACCAGATCTTGGGGGGACAAATTGTCTGACAATATAGAGACTTGCTGTAGAGTTACCCTACTACATGCTACATATAATGCTTCACGTTGCGTTCCTGAACTTGGGTAGACCACCACCCTTTCATATGAACCCCCCGGACTTTTATGTACAGTTTTAGCTTCTGCAGCTATAGCCGGAAACTCTTTCCTATCAGTAGTGACTAAAATTGAAAACTTTTCACCGTTTTCTGAATTGGGGTCCAGAAATTTTGTGCACGTTGGTGATATTTATCTCGAGCATTCACTTTTGAATGCATTTTATCCATTGGATTGTGGGGTTATTGGACGAATCTAATTCTATATCCGTTAAGGTACCCAAGGCTCCATTCACAAGACCATCTGCCATATCTACATTGTCTGTCATCATATATAGTGGTTTTTAAAATAAGGAGACTACATAAACCTTGAGTGTCAGAAGTTTTGATCCTTAGACATCTCTAAATATTTATTTTTAGCTGCTTGATTAAGATGTGCAGCTTTGATACAATCTAAAGCTAATGAAATATGTTCTTCACTGGGAATTGAAGATAATTTTGCCCTGTTGTAATGGTCAGTGACCCTTTTGCTGAGAAACAAATGAATGGCCCCATCAGGAACTTGACTTGCGTCGAAAATTCTGGACCTAAATAAATTAATATCTGTTGATGACATTTGGCTGGATGAAATGTTGTTCAATCTGATTGCAATGGGTTGGTCGTCTCGATGTCGCATGTTCTCTGTGAGCTCAAAAAACTTAAAACATTTCCATAGAGAAGGCCCATCAAGAATGCTGTAAGTGTCATGCTAGGATGATATGGATTGAAATACCCAACGATTTCCTACAGGGCGTAGTTGTCAGTTTTAGATCTATGAACCATGTTCGAAGAGTATTATTCTTAATCAGAATCAGAACTCAAATCTCTAAGTGAAGACCAAAACCGATTAATGGGAAGGGAGAACATGGATGAAGGGTGGAACCTCCAATACCGAAGGCTGCTTTTCCTGTGGGAACACACAATAGAATTTTAACAGTCGTCGGTTCGTTACCAGTCCTCCATTGAGAGGTACGGAAAAATAGTAGAAATAAACTTAGTTTTGCCGACACCTGCTCCGCCATCGACAAACATGTGAAAAATTTCAATTTTTCCTCACATTATGGAGAACATGAGTGGGAAAAGTTTTTTGTATTACATTGAGCAACCTAACAATTCTCGCCAAATTTTCAGGCGAAATTATTGGAGGGAGCTTTATAACGCGGATATCATTATCCGAATCTGCAGGTTGGGCATCGGCATTTAGATTCAATAAGTTGAGCTGAGAGCTTACTTCTGGAAAAGCTAGAACCCTAAACTCCTCATCTAATTCAACCTGACCTTCCAATTCATTTTCTGTTTCCCTATTTTCATTTTCCATAGCCCTTCTAAGAGCGTCTTCTAAATCGTCTAATACATTATATTTATTAAAACCTACTCTAATAATATCCTCCTGCTCATTGTAGAACTCCTCACAATTTCTCTGGACTAACTCTACCCGCTCGTCTCTCCAAGGAAAATACAACATAACTAATTCCCTAAAATAATTCTGCCTATCTGTATTTATGTTATATTTCCTAAACCTAATTGTGCAAGGCCATCTCCTTTGCGTAATGTAGCCACTACCATCGCGCAAAGGAAGACTGCTACCTAAAATCTCACTGTCTTCCTCATTCCTATTATTTCGGCGAGACCTAATGCTAAACTCATAATTGGCAGCGAAATCAGCTAAGCTTAAATCCTCAAGCAAATCTGGTCTTTCTATATAATGGTCAAGTAACCCTTTTACAAAGATGTCAGTGGAGTCCTGAGGCAAGCTTTGTAATTGCTGTCTAGATTTGAGCATTTTAACTCGAAGTTCTGGCAAATTGGTATTTATAAACCTATCTTTGTTACTAATATTGGACATAGACATCCCTAGACGGCAATAGGCAGCTTCCTGAGCAGATATCTCAGTGCCGCAAATAAACTTATGACCAATGTATTGCAGCTTTTGCCTGATGCTGAAGTTGCCCCTTTCAACACTTGCAACGGCTTCCCGCATCAGCTTGGAAATGCCTCTTTGGGATTTATTTATATAATTAATTATATAGCTGCAACAAGCATACGGATCTAATATGAACTGAATGTCCATATTGGCCCGTTGCATAGAAAGAATATGGGAATTATACGCATTAAGGAAAATTTGAGGCTTTTTCAAGCTAGACCTAAGAGCAAGTAAATATTCCTCATAGCTGAGGTTTACATCTTCATGTAAAAAAAAATTTTCAATACTACTCAAATGGGAAACTAACTCAGAAGAAAAACTGCTATTTAAGAAAATTTGAAGTTTCTGGAAATTTTCGCGATGACGCAAAATATTTTCAGATTCTTCGGGTAGGGGCTTTAGAATTTCTGTCTGGGGCATTGGAGGATTAGGAATCCCGAATCGACAGATTTCTTGTCCCCTAATTTTTCGGAGGCAAGTGAAACTATGAGTGTGTGTTTGGTACACTAAATAGGGAGCCAAATCTACATTTGTTACATCTGTGGTAACGAACTGGTCAATAAACGCTATTCCGGGTGCAAAGGAATCCTCATTATTAAGGTCTATCTGAGGGGCATCTTTCAGCCAAAACATTTCGTGAATATGAAGAGAGCCTCTCTGCTGAAACTCAACTCGCCAATAATGCCTAATAACGAAATTCTCGCCGAAAATCCCTCCCTGACTCTTCAGTATTTTTAACAATTTCCTATATCTATGCTCGAAATACCTTGCACAAGTTACTGGATCTGATCTAATGAGACGAGCTTTTTCGCTAAATTGCAAATTAGATGCCTCTTCTTCTGTAATATTGATTCTATCTACTGTTTTCCTGAGAATGACTAGAAGTTCTGTCCACTTTGTCTCGGCAGCCGACAAAGTTATAAAAAAAGTGGGGAGCCCAAATTGCCTAATTATTGCCATAACTTTTTTTTTCATCCTTCCAATGAGCAGGAGACGTGCGAATTCCCTTCAGAACCCTATAACCTTCATCATGACTAATTAAATTGTTGACGAAGTCCTCACAAAGTACGTTAGAAGCTGTAGTTGCGCGTGGAGCGCTATGTTTACGTAAACATATGGAAGTATTATTGCGAATCGTTATTAGCTCTAACTTCTTATAATAAAAAAACAATTTAACTGTTCTGCAACCTCTTCTATCTACATTCCTAAGCTCTGATCTAACAATGGTTGCAAAACTTGCTGAAGTTTTTCTTTTTTTGGCCTGCATATAATGTGGGAAACGCTAATTCTTCACAATCTGAATCTAAAATCATATCTAACGGCCTTTGCCCTTCTCCTGGTGCTATAGTTATTCGCTGTATGCCAGCGTCATCTACCTGTATATTTTCGAGCATTGTTTCTTGCCCACCGGGATTGAGTTCCTCGGCTTCCTCTTCGGGCTGGACTTGATCATCCGAAGGAATAATTGGCTCGTTTCTGTGCAAAATTTCTTCTGCGAATTCTCTATCCTCCTCACTGGCATAAAATGGAACTAATTCGGATTCAAAAGAATCAAGCCTCTGCTCATTAATTGTAACATTATGCTTCCTATATAGCTCACTATTAACTAGAAACCTAAGTGCGCTTTCGATTTTAGAGGGCCTAATGGTTTCAGCCATGAAATCATGACCATATTCCAGTCTGCGTTTGAGGTGGAGCTCAATAACCTCGGTCTCGTTGAATGCTCGAGGAAGTGAAGTTACTACTCTGCTAACTGGAATCGGGACATTAACTACAGCTCCTTTGATTGCACTTTGACGCTCATGGCCAGTTGCCTTAATAATCGTAAAAGGGAGGCTAGGAGAAATGAGGCGTTCCTCTAAAGGACTGAGATCTTTAAGGCAGTCTGGCAAAATAGGAAAATCTAGACCATGTGATATGGCAAATTTTGGTTTCGTATGCCTCGAAATATGAGCAAAACAAGTTAAACAGAAAGTGAAGTTCTCATCAATAGGAGGGAATTAAGTGGCAATATCGAAAATCGACTCGCTAAACTGGTAACTATTTGTAATGAAGGTGCGAGACTTTGTTTTGAGCTTGTGGGGAAACCATAGGCCTTTGCACGAATAGCAAATCTGACTAGGACCTAGCTTAACAATTCTATTAAACTTTTCTAACTGAGCTATTAAAGAAGGTACACGAATGGGGTTTCTAACATCCTGAAGGGTATTTGCACGTTTCTGCCTATTACGGGATGCATTTCGCATATTCTCTGCTGCCCTATTTTCACTGACACTTTTATATTGACTAACTCTTTGGCTTAATTTTCTAATAGCGTCGCGATTTGCTTCTTGGGCTGCTATCCGAGCACTTCGGCGTGCCAACGTGTTGCGCGCCCGTTCAATAGCCCTACGTTCTACATTTCTTCTATTTTGAGATCTACGTATCCTGTCTTGACTTCTTTCTAAAATACGCTGCTCTAAATTTGTTCGCCTATGTAATGATCTACGCGAACTATTTTCTGCCTGCTCTATTACTCTATAATATAAGTTGCTCCTTCGAATTGACCGACGCTGAGTATCGGCCGCCTGTTCTGCCTGCCTATTCACAGGATCCGTTCCCTATACTCTACTGTGTTCTGTCCTTGCTCATTTGACCTATATTCTGAATTTCTCCTACAAGTCGACCGACGTCGAGTATCGGCCGCCTGTTCTGCCTGCCTATTCATTGGATCCGTTCGACGTTCCCTATGGTCTACTGTGTTTTGTAATTGTTCTGCCTGCCTTATCACAGAATCCGCTCGTCGTTCCCTATGCTCTACTGTATTCTGCGCTTGCTCATTTGACCTATATTCTGAATTTCTCCTACGGGTCGACCGACGTCGAGCATCAGCCGCCTGTTCTGCCTGCCTATTCATAGGATCCGCTCGTCGTTCCCTATGCTCTACTGTGTTCTGTGCTTGCTCATTTGACCTATATTCTGAATTTCTCATACGAGTCGACCGACGTCGAGCATCAGCCGCCTGTTCTGCCTGCCTATTCACAGGATCCGCTCGTCGTTCCCTATGCTCTACTGTGTTCCTTGCTCATTTGACCTAAATTCTAAATTTCTCCTACGAGTCGACCGACGTCGAGTATCGGCCACCTGTTCTGCCTGTCTATTTACTGGATCCGCTCGTCGTTCTCTATGTTCTAATGTATTTTGTAATTGTGCTGTCTGCCTAAACTCTGGATCCGTTCGTCTTTCCCTATGTTCTACAGTATTAACCGACTGTTCCCCTAACCTAACGTTGATGTTTTGCCTACGAATTGAACGACGTAAGGTTTATTACACAGATATCATTATCCAAATTTGCAGGTTGGGCATCGGCATTGAAATTCAATAAGTTAATTCATTTCATTTCCTATTTTCATTTTCTATTGCCTTTCTAAACGCGTCTTCTAAATCATCTTTTATATTATATTTATTGAAACCTACCCCAATAATATGCTCCTGCTAATTGTAAAACTACTCTTAATTTCTCTGAACTAAGTCTACCCGCTCGTGTCTCTCCAAGAAAATACAACATAACTGATTCCCTAAAATAGTTCTACCTATCTATGTTTAAATTATATTTCCTAAACCTAATTGGCCAAGGCCATCTCCTTTGCGTAATGTAGCCATTGCCATCGCGCAAAGGAAGACTGCTACCTAAAACCTCACTTTCTTCCACAGGTAAAAAGGAATCCTCACTATTAAGGTCTGCTTGCGGGGTATCTTTCTACCAAAACATCTCGTGAATATGAGGTGAACCTCTTTGCTGAAACTTAACTTACCTATTAAGGTCTGCTTGAGGCGCATATTTCAACTCAACTCACCAATAACGCGTAATAACAAAATTCTCACCGAAAATCCCTCCCTGACTCTCCATTATTTTTAAGAATTCCCTAGAGGTATGATCAAAATACCTCGCAGAAGTAACCGGAGCTGAACTAATAAAACGCGACTTTTCACTAAATTGAAAATTAGAAGCCTCTTCTTCTGTAATATTAACCCTATCTATTGTTTTTCTAAGAATGACAAACAGTTCTGTGCACTTTGTCTCGGCAGCCAATAAAAAAAGTGGGCAGCCCAATTTGCCTAATCATTGCTAACTTTTTTTTTCATCCTCCCAATGAGTTGGAGATGTGCGAATACACTTTGTTTTCGTAAACATATGGACGTATTGTTGCGAATTATTATAATCAAAAAATAATTATCTGCAATTTATCTGTTCCTTCTATCTACATTCCTTAACTCTGATCTAATAATGGTTGCAAAACTTGCTGAAGTTTTTCTTTTTCAGCCGGCATATAAAGTAGAAATCATATCTAACGCCGTTTGCTTTTCTCCTGGAGCTAAAGTTATTATCTATTTGCCAATATACCTACCGGAATATTTTGAAGCATTGTTTCTTGCCCACCGGGATGAAGAGCCTTCGCTTCCCCTTCGGGGTGGACTTGATCATCTAAAGGAATAATTTGTTCATCTTCTTTACTAGCATAAAATCGATCGACTTCGGATTCAAAAGAATCAAGCCTCTGCTCATTAATAGTGACATTGTGCTTCCTATATAACTCGGTTCTAACTAGAAACCTAAGTGCACTTTCAATTCTAGCCGGCCGATTATGAAATCATGACCATATTGCAGTCTGCGTTTGAGATGAAGATTAGTAACCTCAGTCTCGTTGAATGCGCGTGGGAGAGATGTAACTGGAATTGGGAAATTAACTACAGCTCCTTTAATAGGGCATTGCCACTGTTGCCTTAATAACAATAAGGATGTTGCGAGATGCGTCTCGCCTATTCTCTGCTACTCTATTTTCACTAATGCTCTTATACTGACGAACTCGCTGGACTCGCTTAGACTCCTAAAAGCGTTGCAATTTGTTTGATGGGCTGCTATCTGAGCACTTCGTTCTAAGTTTCTCCTATTTTGAGATCTACTTATCCTGTCTTGACTTCTTTCTTAAATACGTTGCTCTAAATTTGTTTGCCTATGTAATGATCTACGTAAATTATTTTGTGCCTGTTCTAGTACCCTATAATATAAGTTGCTCCTACGGATCGATACTGTATTCTGCGCTTGCTCATTGGTTCTATATTCTGAATTTCTCCGTATGAGATTTTATATAGTAGTACGTGTTGGCTGCACAATAAAATCGATTATCATATATTTAAAAACTGAGCGACCACTTCCCATTGAATAAGTCAAATATGACCTGAGTGTTCCTGAGTGTTTCCATATGCGTCGTTTGAACCTTATGTATCCCAAAGGAATATAATCATTTATTTAATTTTTTTACCTGGTTATTATGAGTCCAATGTACTGTAAGTGGTGGATCTGGAAGGTGTTTTACTATACACGTTAAATTCACTGTAGATCCCAAATCAATATACAGCTCCGGACCACCTGGGATAGTCGTGATTGGCTCTATAATTCAAAAGATAATTATTACACAGATATTTTATAGTCTCTGGTCCAAACTATAATCCATTCAATGGTTAAATTGAAGGTTTTATGTTCAATGAATGTACGGGCATATTAGAATTATGGCAAGGTGAGCTAATTTCCCCAATCGAACAGAACACGCAGCAGTAACCTTTAATATTAATCCTTAATATTAAATAATAAAACAGTTTGACAGTTTCTAGCGCATTTGGCAGCCCGGCCCGTTTGTCTGTTTTTCCATTGTTGCAACATTAGGTTGTGACAAATATAGAAGACGACATTTCTTTTATTTGTCGTAGAGTCTGCTCATCTTCACAGGCAGCGGACGACATGTAGTAGCAGTTTAGTGTATCGACTGAAGAAAGGTGTAGCCAACTCTTGACAATCGCCTAATTGCATTTCACTATAGAAGCTGCCCATCAACCGGCAGCGGATGTAAACCAACTATCTCAATTACATATTGATTGCCTAGGAGTAGTTCAGCCAAGAACGAAGCCTAGGCGCAGCCAACCACCGCGCCGGCCACAACCTACTAGCTGCATAGTGTGCCAGAAGTGCAACCAATGGAAGAGTATAATATAATGCGAATGGTTTAATTCCCTAGCCGTGTGAGTAACTTGTCTGCCTTCCTGCAATCCGTCAATGGTCAGTTGGTCACCAAGCTACCAAGCCACAGAATAGTGGACTGGGGTAGGCACTCTGCAGCCTTGAATTATCTAACATGATATGAAGGCTGCATGCTACTATGAAGTAAGAATATCTAAGAAGAATATCTAATGGGGAGACACCGCAGCCAGCGAGTACAAAAAAGGATTCCTCCAAGGCTATAGCTATTGTTAGGCAATTTCACATATTATATCTTATCGACATTGAATGTTGTCTTCATGTTACTTCTTTAATATCATTTTTACTATGATATTATTGTAGAGTAGCAAAAACTGATTCTTTATAAATTTTCGATAAATTTCCCTCTTCAACTGTTTTTTTTTTTTTTTTAGAAGGGTACTTTATAAAAATCTGCTATATATGAAATAGTTCCATGCGTGCGAGAAAAATAATATTTATTGTTGATATTATATGGGCAACCGTCTTCGCTTGCAAACTGTTTGCACCTCCAGATAAACAAATTCTCCGACTTCACTTCCTCGTGGGTAGACGTGTTTTCTTGAGCTCTTGCTAACACTTACTGTTTTCGCCAATACAAAATCGCGATTAATTTAAATTCTTATTGTAAAATTCGGTGTTTACTCCGTTACTCTCCTTTCATCGCTTTTGTTGCTATTTTGTTACTTACAAGCGCAAAAACAAAACAATATATTAAAATTATTCTTTCGCACAACATTGTTGTTGCGCTTTTTTATATTTGCTTTTGATCTTGCGTTTGTAATCTTTACCGTTGCAAGTTGCTCTCGCGTTCTCGCCCACGCATTGATATTGCATGTGCAGTGTTTGTGGCTCTCCGCTCTTTACCTTTTTTCTTTTGCTCGCGCTCTGATCTATTTTCTATCTCGCGTGATACGTGTGTGTGTTTTCTCTTAGTTTCTTTCTATTTTCTCTGCAAGTTTGACCCAAGTGTCGAATTTGCTTCAACTACTGAGTGAGTTTTTCTTTGGCCTTTTATTTTATTCTTTACCAATTTACATTTTTATTTTTTTTTATTAATACTAAATTTTTTAAAATGTCTGTCTGCTCAAGCAAGAAATGTTTGAACCCCCTGCACCCTATAACGTATTTCTCTCATGTTGGCTGTGTGATAATGTCATGCATGTTAAATGTGCGGGCTATACAGCCAAGGTAAGGGATAGTTTGAAGCACGTAGGGGGGCTTAAATGGGGCTGTGACTCATGCCGAGAAGTCGAAATTGAAATGAGGGTTTTCATGAGGCAGCCCAGGGACAGATTCAAAAAACTGTTCACTGGTTTTTGTAAGCTCTGTGATGAGTTTAACGCTATGGAAGCAGAATTCAACAATTATAAGTTGTTGAATGAGTCTCCAAAGCGTAAAAAAACCAGTGCCAGAATCCTTCCATGCATCTGCCTGTCCCCAATTTGAACTCGGCCAGAGCACCACATTCTCCATTGCTACAACCAATCCCACCGCAGCTTATTTCGTTTACTACTCCCGTTCCGCAAGGCGATCGGAAAGATGAGACTATTTCCATTTCTCCAGGAAATGGTCTCCCTTTACAAGCGAATAAAGCTGTAGTTTCCGATATGTCTGGGCATATATCCAACATAGGGAATATTGCCAATAGGGATCCTGTCAGAGGCCTACATACGGACACTCTCATTGAATCTGCTGCGGTTATAAATGCCGTGGTGGATCCCATGTCTGTTCTCCGTAGACCCCTAACAGGTGTTCCTCCGAAGAAACACATATTTGTTTCAAGGCTTGATCCCGAACATTCGTCGGATGACGTCTTAGCTTTCATTAAGACAAAAGTTCAAGCCAACAAAATATCGGTGGAAAAATTTAAATTTAAATATTCAAGAGAGATCTCTTATTTTAAGATTAGTGTCCCGGTCGAACTGTTTGACTGTATTTGCAGTAACAGTTTTTGGGCGGATCACATTTTAGTTAAAGAGTACACGGCCAAAAAGAAAACTCGAGATCCGGTTAGGCTTTCTATCCCCGCCTCTTCAACTTCTGCCGGACCATCAGCATCTGCTGGTGGCTCAAAAAACTAATTTCGTCCCTTTGTCTGGCCTATCAGAATGTAAGAGGACTTAAATCTAAGCTTTCGAGACTATATGTAGATAGTTTAGTATTTGATTTTAATATTTTAGCTTTTACAGAGACATGGTTAAAACCTGATATTAGCGATGCATCTGTTCTTTCTTCAAAATTTTCAATTTTTAGGCGTGATCGGACCAATCGCGTAGGTGGAGGAGTTTTGATAGCAGTTGACTCTACCTTATCCTCTGACATTATTCATTCTTCTGAATTTCAGGAAATCGAGTTTGTTGGAGTTAAGGTTAGACTCAAGTCGTTTTCCGCCTACGTAACATGTTCCTACATTCCGCCACAATCCGACATGTCAGTATATAACAAACATCTAGAGTCAATTCAATATGTTTCTTCTTTGCCATCAGATAGTGACATCTTAATTGCTCTTGGTGATTTTAATTTGCCTGAAATTCAATGGTCACCTTCAGATGAATCTGCTTCGTTGCTTCCTTCTTCGTCACATTTGATTATTGATGGCCTTTTTGAATTATCCTTGGCCCAGATAAACTCTGTCCGTAATAAGAATGGAAGATCTTTGGATCTGATATTTGTGATTGATTCTTCCAACTGCGTTGTTTCTAGAACTGACCCTCTAGTCCTCCCGGAAGATAAATTTCACCCCACTTTAGAATTGACTATTGATCTACCTTTTCGAGCACCAATTGTTGGTGTTAATATAAAGCCTAGATCACGTAACTTTCATAAAGCCAACTTTCTTAAATTGAATGAGCTTATTCTTTCAACAGATTGGTCCCCTTTATACAATTGTTCAGACATGGATCTAGCTATTTCTATTTTTTACAATACTCTCGATTCGCTTCTTAGGGTTTGTATCCTATGCAGGATGCCAGTGTTGTCTCATCGACCCCCTGGTTTTCTGTGAGTTATCTAACTTAAAGAACGTGAAATCGAGATATTATAAAAAGTACAAGAAATCATGTCGTCCCTCTGATTTCGCTCGTTATATAGTCGCACGCTCGGATTTTATGAGGCTTTACACGCAATGTTATAAGAACTACCTTCAGCGTTGCAAATTTGAGTTCTCACAAAATCCGAAATTATTCTATAACTTCGTCAATTCTAAACGTAAGACGTCCGTCCTTCCATCGCGAGTTTCTTTTGAAAATAATACAGCGGACACTGATCAAGCAATTGCTGATTTGTTTGCTGATTTTTTTAAAACAACTTATTCCTCCACGGAATATCGAGCGAATCTTTCGTATCCTTACCAGTTGAAAAAGTCTAATTGTATCTATAATCCTTTGATTGATGAAAGTTCGTTACTTAGCGTGCCTAATTTAGTAAAACCAGTGTACTCTCCTGGCCCCGATGGGATACCAGGCTGTGTACTCAGATTTTGCGCAGAGGCTCTATGTAAGCCAATTTTAAATCTTTTTGTATTTTCCGTTAACTCTTCAACTTTTCCATCTATTTGAAAGAAATCCTATATCATTCCTCTTTATAAGAATGGTAGGAAATCCGATGCAACGAATTATAGGGGTTTCTCTAAATTGTCCGCTATTCCTAAAGCCTTTAAAAAGATAATTACTTCTCAATTGCAACATTTTTGTAGCTCTATTATTTCACCAATTCAGCATGGGTTTGTGAAACATAGATCTACAACCACTAACCTATTAGAATTTACATCTTTGACGATCGAAGGATTTAAGAATGCAAGGCAAACTGATGTCGTTTACACTGATTTCAGTAAGGCTTTTGATTCTGTTAATCATGCGCTACTTCTTCTTAAATTGAGTAATATTGGCTTTCCAAGGCCTTTACTTGGTTGGATTCGTTAATATCTGACAAAAAGAACTCAAAAGGTTCTTTTCAAGTCTTCATATTCTAGGTCCATCCATGTGACTTCGGGAGTGCCTCAGGGCAGTCATCTGGGACCTTTGCCATTCAAATTATTCGTAAACGATCTTCCCTCAGTCATAAATCACTCTCGTGTCTTTATGTATGCGGATGACGTTAAGATTTGTCTTAGTTTAAAGGACATGGCATAACCATTTCGGTTGCAATCTGAAATTTACAACTTCGAGTCTTGGACTTAACTTGCTTAACCTCAACACTTCTAAATGTAGTGTATTAACTTTCTTCACAAATACTCCACAGATTCTGACATATTTTCTTAATAATAGTCCTTAACAACGCCTCGATGAGATAAATGACTTGGGTGTCCTTATGGACCGAAAGTTATCTTTTAAGTCTCATATTTCCACTAATGTCGGCAAAGCTATGGGAGTTCTTGGGTTTGTAAAAAGATGGTCAAAGGAATTTAATGACCCTTACACAACCGAAATTGTCTTTACTTCATTGGTCCGTCCTATCCTTGAGTATGGATCTTGTATATGGGCACCTCAATATGATTCATAGCAAGCAAGAATTGAATCTTTCCAAAAGCAGTTCCTACTCTTTCCTCTTCGTGGTCTGAACTGGGATCGCAATATCAATTTACCATCGTACTCTAGTAGGCTTCTTTTACTTAACCTACCTTCTCTAACTAGCCGTAAAGTAATGCTTGGCGTGATCTTCATCCACAAGCTCCTTGATGGTGATATAGTCTTGCTTGAGCTATTGAGCCGCGTAGCTTTATCTGTTCCTTGTAGACCTACTAGAAATTTCATACCTCTATCACTTCCACGCTGTTCTACTAACTATGCTATGCATGAACCTTTTCGAGTCCTTTGTTCTGAGCTCTCTCTTCTTTTACTAAAAACTTCTATCTTAGCTTATTTAGTTCGTAACTAGATGTAGAATTCGTTTATTTGTCTGTGTTTTGTGATCTTGTTCCCGCGTCTCGAGCCGTACGTTATGCATTGTGCGTATTGTATGGTATTCCTAAATTCTTCAAAATTTTTATTAACTTCACTTCATTTTCTCTTAAATTCATTTCATACATTTGTGTTTTCTGTGCTTACGTCCGTTCTCCTCGCTTCCCAAATTTTCTTTGTTTCATTGCCGTCACAGTGGTTGCAATTAAGCCAGAAGAGCGAACACATGAGAGAGCAATTATGACTTAAAATGGGACTTTTCCAAGAAGGGCAATGACGTATCTACTTCAAACTATGCCGGCGCGAGGCGTACTTTATTCGCACCGCAACATTTCCCACGTATAAAGCCACTAACCGCGCTTCGCACCTAACCGTCACTCCCTCGTTGAACGTAGACTACTATTTCTTTTGGCCATGAGTTCTGTTTAGCCGTATCATCCACGATGATCACCACGTCATCAACCGCAATTGGCTTCACAGGCGGTTGAAACCATTTCGTATGCCTCTTGATCGTAGGAAGATACTCTCGTAACCATATCCTCCAGAAGCGATATGCTAATTAGCTGGCAACCCGGTATGCTTTTGCCAGTTGAGGACCAGTCTTCTCTACAGAAACTCCCTCTCATAAACCACTGGACTCAGGGCTGTCCAAGGGTATATACATCAGCGGCCTTGAGTTACGAATATGCTCCACATCAGCAAACGCAGTTCGTAATACTTCCTCTTGCAGACCACTTTCTGGCAGAATTTCTGAAATACAGATTTAGTTGATCTTACCAATGGCTCCCAGACACCACCCATATGTGGTGAGCTTGGAGAATTAAATTTAAATTCGAGCGTAGGGTATTCTTTTTGCACTGCTAAAATTAGTATCCGTTGAATACTCTCCATTAGGACGCAACTAGCTCCTCGAAAAGTTGTACCATTGTCCGATACCATGCGACGTGGAACTCCTCTCAATACACAGAGAAATGAGTCCGTTGATAGAGACGCAACAATTTTCAAACGCACCGTTCATGTTGTAAGGCATGTAACTAGCCCACCCCACCTCTTCTTATGCCGGCGACCCTTTAAAACGTCAAACTGTCCGAAAACAATGCACTCCGATAACTGCTTATACCTTGTCCTTGACTTAGGCATCTTATCTCGTCATGAAATTCTTCCTCCTGACAGGCACGTAAAAATATTGGTTGGGATCAGGCGCTACACACGCTAGACAGGAAGCCCAACTACGTTTCTCTTTATGGTGCAGAACCTCCACGCTGTCTCTACTCGACATCCTCTCCTACTTCGGCCACTCCATCTCGTCATTGTACAAGAATTGTGTGCCGATAAACCATTTTGTTTCACCAGATATTTCTGGCATCTTAGACCACTTTGTACCATCGCTTGCCACGTTGAGCACAGTTAGTACCCATCGTCAATTAGTCACATCTGAATCCTCCAAAATCTCGTCAACTCGAAGAGCCACGTATTGATAGTGTTTGCGTACATCCGATCTTGCGTCTAGAAATGTATGAAGTTGCACCTTGCTTGCACAAGTAAGCATCGTCATGCATCTGGGAATTCTTATTTTATCTATTTGGGGCAATATTTGCAGCCAAATCCTCCTCATCCCTTTTTAACGGCTCGTCCCAGTATGTTCCAGAGCGCCAGATATTCTGCCAAATAATTCTGGCACGAACAGTAAAAAATCCAAGTAGACCAAGTGGGTCGAAAATTGACATAACCACACTTAACTCTTTTCTCTTCGTGGGCTCGTCGTTAAACGCTTCTATAAGTTTCGACCAAATGGCATACGTAAGCTGGTCTGATCCAAGCAACCACCACATGCCCAGAACCTTTTCTTGAGCTTCTACTGGAACTGCTATTTGTTTGGGAGCTGCTTCGTCATCTTCATTTTCAAGCGCCCTTACCATGCTCTCATTATTTGAGGTCCATCCTCTCATGTTGAATCCTCCATCTGAGTGAATCCATTTCACTGTCTTTACGAACTGGATCATCTATTCCACAATGTTGACGGATTCTAACCAATCGTCGACAAAAGTGTTTTTGCAAATAGCTGCTATAGCCCTTGGAAAATCTTTTGTAAATCGTCTTGTGTTGCGATCCTTTATATAGTTAGCCAGAACCGGTGAACATGATGCTCCAAATGTCATAACCTGCATAACAAATATCTCTGCTGCCTGAGAGGATTCTCCATCCGCCATCAAAACCTTTTCTTCTTATTTGTTTATTTCAACATTTGCTTTCTTTTAGTTATTGTACAAAGATGAAAAACAAATGACGATAATGATGGAAACTTCACTTTAAGTTATCGGGCAGAGAACGAATGATATCCGAATCTCCGGGATCGGTAATGGACATGGTGCACTCACGGAAGTATTTACCGCAAGCGGTGCCCAATTCAATGTTGATACCAGTGTAATGCTGTACCTCTGTCTTGGCCAACATGGCGTAGTATTCAATCTCCGATTTCCTCAAAGCAGGTGTCTTGCTGGCAGTCAACACCAATTTAGCCTTGCCCTGGCTCAGGGTCTTCAGCGTTTGCTTGTAACTCAGGCAGTATTTGCCAGCGGCTGTTGGTGCTCTCCAAGGCCTTCTTTTGTTTCTATACTGCAATCATTTTGAATGCTTGAGTCGTAAATTAACTTCGTCGATGACGGACGCTGCCAAAACGACTCCTCATCGCCATAGTGTACGCATCAGGTAATTTCAACTTGTCGAATCTCCATAATAGCCCAAAATTTGCCTGCGTTTTTTTACTTGGTCGTCTTTTCGATGATCTCCATCGCACGTTCATCGTCTTTCGAACGTAACTGCTTCACTACTAAAGAATCCAAAGCAAAGTATCTTATCATCGATTCATTAAGAGCGTTTGTACTTATCACGCCATTGCATTCACATATATGCAAGTCGAGAACGGAACTGCGCATTCCGTATACAGACCATTCCAAACGGCAGCGCACCACAATGACATCATCCTCCTCTGCTTCCCGCAGCTGTAATGGTACGACCACTTTGATTTCGTTGCCGCCACAGCGGCTGCAATTAAGCCAGAAGAGCGAAACATGACTTAAAACGGGACTTTTCCAAGAAGGGCAGGGGCGAATCTTCTTTAAACTATGTCGGCGCGGGGCGCATTTCATTTGCACCGCAACAAGCAGCTAATGAGTTTTATCAGAGGAAGCAACCTTCTTGTTTTAAAACAAGGGCTTCAAATCAAAGGATTGATATTGGAAGAAGTAATTGTCCAAATGAAAAGTTTTCCAAACAATAAAGCTCCTAGCTATGATCGTTGATGCAAGAGTTTTCAAGGCTCTTTTGGCTACATGCAATTTTTTAAGGAATTATTTAATGATACATTACTTTACTGATTGTTGGGAAAAAATGCAGCTGCTATAGTGATGATCCGAAAACATGGAAAACCTGAAGGCAAAACGTCCTTGCCTTTCGAAGGTTTAAAGAATACTGTGACGAAGAGTTGCAATGAAATCGTAATTCCAACGCACCAAACTTTTTTTTCGAATTAAACGTGTTAGACGTAAAACAGGCCATTAACATGGCTTGCTATCCGAGACTACTGTACAATGTCACGAAATTTGATATTTGTGAGTTTAATATGCTTCTTAATACTTCAATCAAGTTTTATCAGAATCGGTTGGCTATATCATATAGCTCCCATAGGAACGATCGGTACAAAAAAAAATTTTGTATGAAAAATTTTTTTCCTCAAACTCAAAATTTTGAATTTGTAAATTTGGTATGTTTAATTTACAATAATGCTTCTGGTGAATTATATAGAGAAAATCTGCAAGCGTACGCAAAGTTAGTCCATCTTTCTAGTTTTTTATTTATTTCATTTTTATTAAATTGTAGGGCAGAATTGGGCGTGATAAAAAAGTAAATTAAGCTTGATCTGCGTAGGCACTAGATGGATGTTAACACCAAATTTAGTAGCTATGTCTTATAGTCTCCAAGACTTCGATGTTTATTCAGCCAGACATACAGACGGACAAATCTCAATCGACTATTGATACTGATCAAGAATATATGTATATTGAAAAATCATAAGAATTTTTATATTTATTTTTATATTGATTGGGATCTATTCCTTATAGTGTTCCGATCCAACAAATTGTTTCACTTTATGAACAAATAGCTTAAAATATAGATCTAAGAAATTATTTTCTGATTTATATTTTTTAATTGCTGTCACTGTTAATTTATATTTTGCTACTTAAAATATACAAGTCAAGCCATATGAACCTGTTTTAATTAAAAACTCTGAATATAACTAAACAACAGTTTATGGTACGGAACATAAGCAGCGATAGTTATTGAACCTGTTTAGAGGCAAATGCAAAGAGTTATCGGTATTTTTCTAAACACTCTTATGAAAATAAGTGCTGAATACGCGTTAATATTCGTTCGGCAAAGATTAACAAAGTATAATTGTGTTGGCTTCATTACCGCTTCCAGAAACTCTCCATGGGTCAGAAGCATGAGATTGTTGCGAGAATGTTTTTTGATTCATTGACTGATGGTAGTTTGCCGAAAAGTAATATTTGCCAAAAAGAATTTAAGAGAAATTATCTCAAATTTAGCTAAAATGATGGACTCAACAAATATTTTTTGTGTCCCATGGCCCATTTTGCTCTTGGGATTCTAACATATTCAAAACATTAACGAAACAAATGTTGTCTGGTCTTCATTTGGTACCAATAACAACTGGAATTGTTATTAATCTTGTCAGTGACAAGTGAAGTTCTCAAACAAAAATTAATGTCAGATAAATGATATTATTGGCTACACTAATACAACCTTGGTAGTCTTCATAAATCTTAATGGCATTGTTTATTTCAAATTTAATTCCCTGCAACAATGATCTAAGCCATAAAGCTTCTCTAACTGCTCCGAAGAAGGCAATGAACTCAGCTTCGGTAGATGAAGCCGCTACAGAGTTTTGTTTCTTACTATTCCAGCAAATCAACTTTGAGTCGAAAATATTAAAAACATAACCAGTAATACTGTAAAATAAAATACATTTATACCCTGTACCCATAGGGTACAAGGTATATTAAAGTCGCTAAAATGTATGTAACAGGCAGAAGGAAAATTTTCCGATCCCATAAAGTATATATGGTATCGATATTTATCTAGTTGCACCTTAATGTTGGCTTTCTATTCTCCGTTACTCGTTAAAAAGATTACAATATCGTCAACATGGATTTAGCAGCTGAAACTGACATGTTCTCGAAACAGGCGGGAGCATTTCTGAGACGAAACGGCAATTTTGTGTGTTTATAATGACTATTTGTTTTACGGAGAAGGATGTATTTTTAATATCGGCTTCATTAACGTTTATTTCACGAAAGCTGCTTTAGAGTTTAACCGCAAAAAATATTTATTGGAGCCAAGGTTGACTTAAATCGTCTTTATGTATTTGACATGTATAGTTTCGTTATTTCGATCTCTAAAAACTATTACCATTCGAAACGTTTTTGTTCCTGAAGCATTTTCATTTTAAGGTATCGCCCACACTGTATGGAGATTTTCATGGTCTTTCAATTTCTGCTTTGAGTGCCATTAGATATGGATATGACTTTGAGTGAACTAGTCGGTCGCCTCTTGTTCATATTTGTGCTTTGCCTTTCATTATAAAAGTTGATTGCTTGTCAGGATCAGAGACAAATAGTAAAGCATGGTTTTATAATGTTCGTATTTTATTTATTTATAATACAGATAGACTTAATTAAAATTAAACCTAACTTATGATTAGAGCACTGGCTGCTAAGGCCTTCGGATCGTAGTGTATGTTACTACTATTTACATAATTACATATTTACATATTTACATTTTTTGGGTTTATATTTATATTTTATATATATATGAATCGTTATGTGTTTGTGAGTTTAAGGAATTTTATTTTTAGATGGATTCGAAAGAATCCAGATGGGGCATTTATTTTTAAAGATTAGAGTTTTAATTTGTGATGTTGCGGGGCAATTTGTTAGCATATGTTTAATGTTGAGGTCAGTTGTTGTATGGCAGTTTGGGCATGGTATTATATTGTCGAGGGTGATGTAGTGTTGGTGTGTTAGCCTTGTGTGTCCTAATCTGAGTCTTAGTATTTTAATCTGGTCCTTGCGTATAATGTTATCTTGATTTGAGTTTTTAAGGTATTGGGAAGTGTTTGATAGGTTAGTGTTTAGTTGTTGGTACCAGGTATTGCAGAGTTCTATGTTTTGTTTGAGTTGTTGGGCCATATTATTTAATAGGTGTTTGTTAATGTCTATCGTGTTGAAGTTTGGGGTGTAGTTCAATGGTACGTTTATTGTGGATTTGGCTATGGTGTCGGCTAGCTCGTTTCCTTCAATGCCACAATGGCTGGGAATCCAATGGAGTTTTATTTTAGAGGCAGTTTTTGTGAGGAGGGTTCTGATAGTTGTGGGATATGGGTTATTGTTGTTACACATTTCGAATAGATTTTAAGGATGAAAGGGAGTCGGAGCAAATTATGATATTACCGGTCTTTTTTTGTGCTAGTTTTATTGCTTCTAGAATAGCTATAGTCTCTACTGATAGGATAGATGAAAAGTGGGGTAATATGCCTCTTATTAGGGTTTCGTTCTCTGTGGTGATAGCGAAAGTAGCGGTGTCGTTTTGCAACGATCCGTCTGTGTATATAATTGTGTGGTTGTTGTATTTTTCCTTTATCTCAAGAAACTGTTGCCTGTATGTGCTTGGTAGTGTATTGGTTTTTCTAAATTTTTGTGTAGTATAATATTGGTAAGGGAAGGTGAGAATAGCTACTGAGGGATAGTTGTTTTGCTGGGAGGTGGGAGGTAAGGAATTTTTGTATTTAAAGCTTTGTATTTTTGTATTTAAAGTTTTGTATTTAAAGCTGGCTGCATTTGTTTTATGTGTGAGTCCCATCTGTATTTGCTGTTTATTGTTAGTCCTAAGATTTTTAGGCTGGGGACTAATGGTATTTGCATATTGTTGCATGAAATGTAGCAGATGCAATTTTGTTTACGGCAAATGTGAAGGTGTTGGCATTTTTGAAGTGAAAGTAATACTCCTGAATAAGTGCACCATTCTTGAATGTTGGAGAAGAGGGAGTCCAGGTTAGAAGTATGGTTTTTTTCTTTGTGAAGGGGAATTATGAGGAAAAAGTCATCCGCGTATGCACTAAATTGGATTTCTTTTTGTAGACTGATGATGTTTGAGACTTTGTTGTAGGCAATTAAAAAGAGGATGACAGATATTGGTGATCCCTGGGGGATGCCATTGAAAAGTGTGTATGGCTGACTAATTGAATTTTTAACTTTAATTTTGATTTTCCTGTTGGACATGAAATTTTCAATAAAATTGATTATTTTGGGGCCTACTTTCCACTTCATAAGTTGGTCAATTATTGCGTGCACTCCTACTCGGTCAAATGCCTTTGAAAAGTCAAGGGCAATGAGGGAGGTGTGCTTTTTACTTCGCAACGACTTGGTTATCAGATGGTCTGCAAGGAGCAGACCGTCTGAAACCGATTTGCCGTGCTTAAATCCGGTCTGGTTGGGATGGAGGAGTTTGTTGTTGGTGACAAACCACCAAAGTCTTTTAGCTATTGTTTTTTCTAGGGTTTTAGCTAGGCAGCAGTTCAGTGAGATTGGTCTATAGTTAATTATTTCTGTTTTGTTTGAATTATGTTTTAGTATGGGTATTACTAGCCGGTTTTGTCGGATTGTGGGATAATTGTATTGAAAATGTTGTTAAATAAGCTGATGATCCTTGTTTTGACGGATTGGGAGGTGTTTTCTATCATGGGATATGAGATTCTGTTTAGGTCGGGAGTTGTACCTTTGAGCGAGTGTAGTGAGGATAGTAGTTTAATTTGGGTGATGTCTGTTCCTGAGCCGATGGGATGGGTATGTAATTTATATGTTTTTCTCTGAATTTATTGGTAATAAAGTTTTGGTCAAAGTTTTCGTCTTTGGAGTGGTTGGACCAGTGTTGGGCAAAATAATTGGCTATGGAGCTTGGTTCTATTATCATTTGATTATTGGATGTATCGGTGATACAGTGTATGGTTTTTGTTGGAATGAGTCCACAAAAACGACGAATGTTTGCCCAGATTTTGTCTGGTGGTGTGTTGGGTTCTATATTGGGTAAATTCTGTTGTGGCTTTGATTTTTGAGATTTTTAGTTCTCTCCGGAAGATTGCGATGGCATGTTTAAAGTAAAGGAGGTTTTCTGTATTATTTAACCGCTTAAATCCTGCAATGTTTTGAACTTATTTGACCTGACTTTGGTCAGTGTCTTATTCCACCAGGGGGTGTTTTTGCAGTGATGTGGGTATGTTTGTGGTACACTGTAATGGGCAGCTTGAAGGATTAATTTGTTAATAGTTGCAGCTTCTTTATTAATATTTATGGATTGTGGTATCTGTTCATTTATGTCGTTGGTTAGTTTTGTGAATTTCGGCCAAACTGCTTCTTCTATTTTAAATGAAGAAAGCAAGTCGTCCCTGCCGACTTGGAGTATACCCTGTACCTATAAGAGATATTTTATAAACTCAAACTCCTTCCAAATCCCCATTAATTGAATATAAATTATTTTATAAAATTCTCCTAGCAAGCCGAAACACCAAATTCATGCTTTCTCGCTCACTCATAACAGTGAACGAAACTAATGCGTCATTCGGTACAAAGCAACATGCGCATGCTATCTCGCTCACACATTTCAGCTGCTGCTGCCGATAGAATTTCAGTGCAAAACATATATACGTATTATCTCCGATATTTATTGACTGATTTCGGTCCAATTCGGTCTGACGGTACATATTGGCTATATAATTGAGTTTGGCAAAAAGAAATATTTTAGCTTTAATAGAACTCTAGTTATAGTTTTTTCTAATTTGCAGGGGCGGAAGTGGGCGTGGCAAATATTTTAAACAAATTTGATCTGCGTATACACACCAAGTTTGGTTACTCTAGCTCTTATAGTCTCTGAGATCTAGGTGTTCATACGGACGGACAGACGCACAGTGGACGGTCTCTACCAATCTGGCACACAATAAGTCCAAAAATAAATTTTGGAATTAGTTTGATATTTTTTTGAATTTCGATAATCAACATCCCAATGATATTTATACAGATTTTTATATATTTTTGTTATCAATATTCACGGAATTTTGAGACTGCAAACTTGCGATATTTTTCTGCCCATACCAAGAAATATTTTCGAGCTTTTTTGATCAAGTTTGGTTTGGCTGTGCAAAAAGTACAGATTTCCGATTTAATAATAAGTTATTGTTTACATTGAATGTTAGTGGTAAGTATTTAATTAAAAATATGTTTTTGTGACCTGTGTTTATATGTGTTAGTTATAAATCGTTGTACAATAGTGCATGTCAAATCGGGTGTTATTTTAATTAAACTTGAGATTTCGTGGAGTAGAACTAAAAAGTCCCAACAGTTCCCGCCTTAAAATTTAATATGTTTATTAGAATGGTCTATTGTGAATCGTCCAGTGTCAAAATTAGCTGCGACCACTTGCTCCCTTATTGTATATTTCAGTTTTTAGGTTCAATGTCAGTCACGAAGAATGCACTTTTTTCTGTGTGGCACAGCGAAACGCTGCCGAAGCAAAGAGTTAAAGCTATGAAAAATTACGTTTTTTCTGATGTTGTATAAACTTTTATTTTTATTTTTTAAAGTTTAAACATATGAATAATAAGTAATGAGTACACCATTTTGTTTGAAAATCATTAAATAATATAACAACAAAACAAAAAATTAAAAAAAATTTTTTTTTTAAATTTAAAAAAAAATTTTTAATTTTTACAAATTTAACAAATAGTTTAAAAAAAAACTAGTCTTTCGGTTCTAAAGTTATTATTTATTGTGTGCCAGATTGGGAAAACCGTCCACTGTGAGACGGACGGACAGACGGACGGACGGGCTTACGGACGGACAGACGGACATGGCTATATCGACTCGGCTGTTGATGCTTTATGGGGTCGGAAAATTTTCCTTCTGCCTGTTACATACATTTTAGCAACTTTAATATACCCTTGAACCCTATAAGGGACAGGGTATAAAAAGGGACGGGAAAAGTTGGTGACTTGGAATTGTGGGAACAAGGAGATCAGAATTGGAAAATGTTTCAAAACTGTCATTTAATGCCTTTAATGAGAATGTTTTTTTGTGGGGAATGTATGTCGTGAGGACATTGATTTTTGTTTTTGATGTGATTTCTATTGCCAACATTTCAAATTGGCTGTTTTGGTTTGTTTTGGAGTATTGTATTGAATTATGGATTAATATAACCACTCCGCCAAATCGGTTGGAAGCTGTATTAGTTAGAATTGTGAAATTTATTGGGACAGGGATGGGTATGAAAGTGGTATTGATTTGTGTTTCTTGCAGGCCTACAATTTGTGGTGAGGTTTTTTTTATTATAATTAGTAATACATTGTAGTAAGTTGTCGGGTCAAGTTTAATGTACCTAAATCGATGAATTGGTTTTGTGTTTGGAGATTAGGATTAGTTTTGGGCTTATATGTGAAGTTTAGTTTTAGATTTAAGTTAGGACAGATGTCTTGACTTTTTTGGGGGGTGGTTTGAAAGAAGTTTTTAAGGTGTTAGTGTTCTTAGAGAATACCTTAATTTTATTTCCTTCCATTAAGTTAGAAACTAGTTGGGTTTTGTTGGTTGCTTGTAGTTGTTGATTTTGTTGCGTGGGGGGTGGTGGTTCCGTATCCATATCTTCGTATGTGACTGCCTTACGTTGCGTGTTGTTTGCTTCTGTGGATTGTGGTTGTTGTTCTGCATGAATGGTGATATTTGCCTAGGATGTATTTACGGTGCGGTGACGTTCCTCGTACACTCGACGGGCAGATTTGGTATCTATTTTTTCCAGTATGTATTGGCTTGGATTTCTTTTTGCTTGCTAAAGGTTGGGCATTTCCGGTCAAAAATTGAGTGGTGATAATTTGTTATGCCATCTTCTCTGCAATTGATGCAGCAGTTGAGGTTTTGACATAGATCCTCTGGATCTATGTGATCAATTAATGTGTGGCTGCAGTTTAGGCATAGCTGTTTGCTTTCGCAAGCGATGGTGTGGTGGCCAAGTCTGCCACAATTACGAAATCTCATTGGAAGGGGGATATATGGGCGAATTTTTTAGTATTTTGGTAGCCGATGTTCACTTCGTTGGGCAGGTTGTTGTTTTCTTTCTTTAGTATTTTTTTTTGTGTTTATGACATTTTGTGAGTGGAGCTCAGCAATGATATCCTGTTCGCTTATACCTCTTAAGCTGTTACAATATATAACTCCCTTTGAGTTATTTAAGGTATAATGCTCCGTTACGTCTACCTCAATTGTGTTATTGAGTGAGCTCAAAGTTATAAGTTTCATTGTTTGTGTGAGATATTTGGTGTGTATTAAAATTGTACCATTTCTCAATGTTTTGCATTCGTTGACTTCCCCGTTGCATATGTTATCTATTACTTTTTTTATTAGAAATGATGAAATATTGGTTAGGGTATCAGCACTGTTTTTCCGACTCATTATTAAATATTTGGGTGGAATTGAGACATTGCTTAATGTTTTTTTGTCAACGGTGAATTGGTTTTTGTTTGTTTTTGTGTTTTTATCGGGCGATTGTCCCATGGTTGTTGTTTTTGGGTTTTATGTTTGTTTTCGGGAGTTAGTTGGGCACTTGGTAAGAAGGTATTGACCTTTAACTTGGTTGTTTTTTTTTATGCTATGCTGAGTTAGTGTGTCTTGTGTTTGCAATTAGCACTGTAGATGCGTAGGCTCGTCTGTTCTTCTCAGAAATTAGATCGAGACTGATATATTATAATATTCGTAATCCTATCAGATACTTATTAGATGTATGTAAGACACTGTTTCTAGCTCAATTTGTTGTAATAGGTATCGTTGTTTTTTTTTAAGAAAAGTAAATTCATAATCTTTGGTACAGATTACTGCGTTCCAGCTTGGTTTATTTTTGTTTTAGTATTTCTGGATCAAATCGAATTGGCTGCAAAAGAGTTTAAGTTTGTGTTTGACATTTTTGATACCAAATAATTTAGGTTTAAACAAAAATTGGAAAATGTGTCCGGAAAAATAAGGGTTTTTAAGGAGTATACCTGTAATATGAATTATTACGAAAATAGCAAATAGGAACAACGAGTTCTGTTACAACTCATTAGACATATTTTAACACAAACCAAATTCACAAGTTTCCGAATTCTGATAAATCTTAGTAGAAGTCCTAATAAGTATATTAACTCACAAATATTATATTTCGTGGCATTCGCTTAAAAGAGAGTTTTTTAGGTCGAGACTTATTCACGGGATGATTCTGAGATATACAATACCTGCAGCAAAAAGAAGCCTATTTTGAAAATTTCAGCTTTGTAGCTATAAGGGTCTCGGGGGAGAAGCTGTTGTTTCAGACATTCTGACAGACTGACGAGGCTACAAAGACTCATCTATTTATGCTAATCAAGAATATATATACTATATATATTCGGAAATGCTTCCTTCTCTGCGTTGCACACTTTTGACCAAAATTAGAATACCGTCTTCAAGGATATACAAATAAATATCGTCGATAGGATTCTCTTAGTCCAGAAATGTTTCCTCCATATGCTAGTATATATTCTTTTATTTGCACAATTATTTGTGAAAGATTCCGTTTTATTATCTGGAGATTATTAGAGGAGTGGTTTTGTTGAAAATTTGGTCTTCTGATTTGATAATTATTTGCTGAAAACCAATGCTGTTCGACATACACTACCCTACACATCTTCAATAAAGTAATAGATTGACTTACGGATCGAGTTTTCAACATCAAAATAAACGGATCTTGCGCTAGCGTTCTTACTGTACGAACGTACCTACGGATCAGCTTATTAAAGGAAAGAAGAATAACAGTTCCAAGAATAAAAAACAAAAATACTTTTATCTCCAGGGGACACAGGTTTGTCGCTCAAAGTGAAGCGCTATGCGCTAAAATTAAACACTGGTCCAAATCAGATACCAACAGAAACTATTATTCGCCGGAAACTCTAATTCAAACGAAGAGATCCAAAGTACTGAAAAGCGCGATGCTAAGTTCAAGTAAATCATTACAAGAACAAAGTGTATGTGCCGCCAAAAACGGTTCTCAAATGTTCAGTGGAACTAATTTATAATATTTGCAAAGAAATAAATTGCACCAAATATTCAATTAAGAAAAATTAAATTGAAATCAAGGTATATAAAGGACTATGAACCAGTTGGAATAACCAAAATGGCAATCACATCCCAAATGTCGACAAAGATCTTTCCTTTGGAGGAGATCAAGTCCCTAACATTTGAGTTAATTAAATATTCAAAGTAAGAACTTCACTGACATGTAAATTTATCACATAATGTTTGATAAGCTTTCAATCATAACTTGGAAAGCTAGAGGCGTTAAAAATAAGAATTACTATTGCTACAGATGTGACAGAACTAATAGAAGAGGAAGAGAGGTTGCTATTATCATTAAAAAATCTATCCGACACACCCTGCTACCCCTCCAGCACAATTTTAATTGAATCTATTGGTATAAATATCACCAATAACGCAGGTACCTTTACTTCACTTTTTTGCTGTTATTTTGTAGGTGGTTGAGCGGATTTCTTTACAATTATATGCAAATACTAACCCGGTCAGCTGGGAACTTAGGCTGATGTCAGAGTGGCCGCGATAAGCGATGCGATGCTACAAGCGACAATTATCGCAGCGATCTGCAAAGCGATGACATGGTAGAGTGAAAGCTTTCCGCAAAGCGAGAAACCTAGCGAGTGTTCTAATCGATGAAGCATATCCGCTATTGGAAACTCTGTTAAGGCCATACTCAAGCCGCACTATTAATGCTGAAAGAGAGTATTTCAACAAGCGACTCTCCCGAGCTCGTAGGTGCATTGAATGTGCTTTTGGAATTATGACTTCCAAATGGCCTTTGCTCTGGAAGCCGATTGAAACCGATCCAGATTTTGTCGACATTATTGTAAAGGCAATTTGTATTCTGCGTAATGCAATTATTGACCTTGAGGGAAGTCCATACATTGCATGCGTCCAGATTTTCGCTCACTAAATTTTCTGACGAATTCTAGAAAACAACAACACAATACAAATAGTTTTCTGTCTCTTTCTTTTTCGCACTCAGCTTGTAGTTTTTTCAAGCACGTGTTCGCATATATGTATGTATGTATGTTTGTATGTTTGTATGTTTGTATGTTTGTATGTTTGTATGTTTGTACGTTTGTACGTTTGTACGTTTGTACGTTTGTACGTTTGTACGTTTGTACGTTTGTACGTTTGTACGTTTGTACGTTTGTACGTTTGTACGTTTGTACGTTTGTACGTTTGTACGTTTTGTTTGTACGTTTGTACGTTTGTATGTACGTTTGTATGTACGTTTGTACGTTTGTACGTTTGTACGTTTGTACGTTTGTACGTTTGTACGTTTGTACGTTTGTACGTTTGTACGTTTGTATGTTTGTACGTTTGTACGTTTGTACGTTTGTATGTTTGTATGTTTGTATGTTTGTATGTTTG
Source organism: Drosophila sturtevanti (assembly GCA_018150375.1). Taxonomy (NCBI): domain Eukaryota; kingdom Metazoa; phylum Arthropoda; class Insecta; order Diptera; family Drosophilidae; genus Drosophila; species Drosophila sturtevanti. The sequence goes on along the minus strand of JAECWJ010000237.1, from coordinate 4,214 downwards.
TATGTTTGTATGTTTGTATGTTTGTATGTTTGTATGTTTGTATGTTTGTATGTTTGTATGTTTGTATGTTTGTATGTTTGTATGTTTGTATGTTTGTATGTTTGTATGTTTGTATGTTTGTATGTTTGTATGTTTGTATGTTTGTATGTTTGTATGTTTGTATGTTTGTATGTTTGTATGTTTGTATGTTTGTATGTTTGTATGTTTGTATGTTTGTATGTTTGTATGTTTGTATGTTTGTATGTTTGTATGTTTGTATGTTTGTATGTTTGTATGTTTGTATGTTTGTATGTTTGTATGTTTGTATGTTTGTATGTTTGTATGTTTGTATGTTTGTATGTTTGTATGTTTGTATGTTTGTATGTTTGTATGTTTGTATGTTTGTATGTTTGTATGTTTGTATGTTTGTATGTTTGTATGTTTGTATGTTTGTATGTTTGTATGTTTGTATGTTTGTATGTTTGGTATGTTTGTATGTTTGTATGTTTGTATGTTTGTATGTTTGTATGTTTGTATGTTTGTATGTTTGTATGTTTGTATGTTTGTATGTTTGTATGTTTGTATGTTTTTATGTTTGTATGTTTGTATGTTTGTATGTTTGTATGTTTGTATGTTTGTATGTTTGTATGTTTGTATGTTTGTATGTTTGTATGTTTGTATGTTTGTATGTTTGTATGTTTGTATGTTTGTATTGGTATGTTTGTATGTTTGTATGTTTGTATGTTTGTATGTTTGTATGTTTGTATGTTTGTATGTTTGTATGTTTGTATGTTTGTATGTTTGTATGTTTGTATGTTTGTATGTTTGTATGTTTGTATGTTTGTATGTTTGTATGTTTGTATGTTTGTATGTTTGTATGTTTGTATGTTTGTATGTTTGTATGTTTGAATGTATATTGTTTGTGTAGGCATATATTTATAAAAGCACATATAAATGTAGTTAATTGGCTGCATATGCATACATACTGATGCCGATGGGGGTTGATTCATTGATTTTATTGATAATAAAATTTTAAGTATGTAAAATTATTCTAACTCGTGATAAAGATGAATTTTAAAAGCAGCTTAGTTGAAAACTAAGCGCCAGAGACGTGGAAAAATTAGTTTTTAGAATTATTTTTTTTTTTTTTTTTTAAAATATTTTTTTTTTTTTTTTTTTGAAAGCGGCCAAGAAATTTATTATTTGAGTTTTAAAAAAATAATGGTTTTTTGTAGATAAATATTACACATCAAAATTAATTTAAAAAAAATTTTTCATTTAGTGCAAATATTTTTTTAAATTTGTTTTATGATAGTGTAAAACTGTTCTATTCGATGTCTGGATGGTTTTGATCCGTTTTAAGGCATTCTATTACAAATTTTCATAATTTTTTTCTTTGTACTATTTAGGAAATATATATACACATCAGCAAAAAAATTCAAGTAAATTTCAGTCTATTTCATCAAAAAGCGCATGTTCCGCTGGAGTAATGTTCAATAGAGCAAAAAAAGTATATTTGTAGGCGCCATATGCCAAACTCTAAAAAGTCCTCATTTGGGCACTGACATTGTTGCTAAAAAAATTATTTCTAAAATAATATGCGAGAAAATGCAGCTCATTGTGTACGATTTCACTTCGTAATACACAGACTAATCATAAAAAAATACTTTCATGCCGAATCCAGTCGAACTATAAAAGTTGCACTCTACTAAAGTTCAGTTTATTAGTAAATGTTAAGAGCCACAAAAGTACCAAATTGAATATTAAATTTTTGGGAAGAAACATAATCACAGGTCACAAACATTTATTTTGTTAGTAACTACATACCTTTTCCTTGAATTAACATCAAAAAGTTCAATTAAAATCAATAACACCAATTTTTATGCAATTTTTTTAGATGCAATCAGATTTGGCGGGAAAGCTGATAGCAAAAGCTGACGAAAAATTAATTGACTTCAAAGCATCACAGCTGTATGAATATCAAAAGAAAATCGAAGCGATTCATGTTTTTGGCCTTTAGAATATATTAGTAGTCGATTGCAAAAACGATTTTAGCACCAAGATTTACTTTAAATTTTAATTAATCGGAGCTAAATCAGCCGTTTCGCCCACTGTGCACTGGTCGTCGATCGGCTGACAATTTTACGATAAGTAGACAATAAAATAGCATTAGTTCCAGTTCTTGTGATCGTTGTGATTGTTGTCCAATTAGGTTTGTGGACAGGCACCCTGCCAGATGTCACCGTCTACCAATTTGGGTGTTGAAATAGTTTTATTGTTTTTGTCGTCATCCATCAAGAAGGGTTTTGTTTCTTGTTTAATTTATTTAATTATTTAATTAAAAAATTTTTTTTTATACACATACAGGCTTGTGACCTCAGTCACGGTCGCCATGTAAAAGTAAAGTATAGAAGAAAGACACTTCTGTCGTCTTTGGAGTTCAAATAAATCTTTATTTTACTAAGCCTAAAAGTACATAAGTAATTTTGAATTCTGTCGCTGAAAGCAGCGACAGAACTGGAGTATATAGCATGCCATATGCAAATATATATATTGTTAAATATGTATGTATATGCAGAAGGCATATACATACATGCGCTTGGTACGGAATGGTCAAAACGTCATAGTGCTTACGCTGCAGTTTTCACGCTGCGGGCCATATTACTGCACTTGACGGCAGTTATATTATGTAAACTACTAGATTCAGAGTTTTATTAGAGACAAAAATATATATAAGAATGTACGCTGCAGCGCAGGCAGCCGAAAAATGAACTTAAAGCAATAACGAAAGAGTGTCCGTTATACTTCATAAAACGGAATATGTGAATAACATTAGCAAAAGGATAGACAATCAGCGGTGTTTACATACATATTTTAACACTCCTTCTCACCGCGATGTCTATTTTAGAAAAATTAATCATTTTAATCCTAACATTTCAGTAAATTTCACATGTTTAACTTTACATAAATTCTTCGTTAATATGTATATCTGATGCCATTTTATCTGTGGGAATGTACTTTATATCTATTACATTTTTTTTGTACATTTCCGGCATAAAATGGTATTTAATTTCAATATGCTTGCTACGCGAATGAAATTTTGCATCCTTAGCAAGGCATTGTGCGCTCTGATTGTCGCTATAAATCAGGAGTTTTTCCATCGGCCCGAGCTGCATCTCGTTGATCAATTTTCCAACGTATGCTGCCTCTTTGGTTGCTATAGAAAGTGCCACATATTCGGCCTCCGTGCTACTGAGGGCAACCAAATTTTGCTTCTTTGACGCCCAAGAGATTGCTGCTCCAGCGAGGAAGAATGACCAACCCGTAAAGGACTTCCGATCGTTGCTATCGCCAGTCTAGTCTGCGTCAACAAAACAGTGGATAGGCACACCGGTTTTGTTATAGTGTAGTCTCACATTTGAGGTACCTTTTAGGTATCTCAATACCCGCTTGGCTGCAACCTCATGCTCCTTGTGCGGATCTGCATTTCTCTGCGCCAGCTTAGCCACAGAGAGTATTATATCTGGCCGTGTAGTCAACGCCAAATACAATAACGAGATTGATAGCGTGTTTTGTCCACCTGGCCGCAGTCAAAATTACCGCACTTCGTCTGAAAACCAACTTCTAACGGCCGTAATCATGCAACAGGCCTTCAATGTACTGCTTATGGCCTATGGAGACACTACCAGTCTTGCCATCTCGCTCAATCTCCATCTCCAAAAAATGATGCATTTCACCGCCGTCGATCACATCAAATTTGTTTGATATGAGCTGCTTTATGTGGGCCATGTTTGTATGTTTGTATGTTTGTATGTTTGTATGTTTGTATGTTTGTATGTTTGTATGTTTGTATGTTTGTATGTTTGTATGTTTGTATGTTTGTATGTTTGTATGTTTGTATGTTTGTATGTTTGTATGTTTGTATGTTTGTATGTTTGTATGTTTGTATGTTTGTATGTTTGTATGTTTGTATGTTTGTATGTTTGTATGTTTGTATGTTTGTATGTTTGTATGTTTGTATGTTTTTGTATGTTTGTATGTTTGTATGTTTGTATGTTTGTATGTTTGTATGTTTGTATGTTTGTATGTTTGTATGTTTGTATGTTTGTATGTTTGTATGTTTGTATGTTTGTATGTTTGTATGTTTGTATGTTTGTATGTTTGTATGTTTGTATGTTTGTATGTTTGTATGTTTGTATGTTTGTATGTTTGTATGTTTGTATGTTTGTATGTTT
>JAECWJ010000233.1:0-32515 GCA_018150375.1 Drosophila sturtevanti | reverse complement strand
GCTTGGATTTGGTTTATTACGTTTGCAGTGGCGTCCACTGTCTTCGTATCAATTAAACCCATTTTGGGTTCATCAAATATATCATCAAAATTGCTGATTTTATTATCAAACATTCAACTTTAAAAAAAAAATTTTCCGAGAATTTTGAAGAAGAATTTTTTTTTATTTAAAAGAAAAAATTTTCCCTTTTACATTACCCTACCTATTTGGTCGTATAGCTTTACAGGCTATACTGCTATGGGCGGAAAAGGTTCCGCGCAATTTTTACAATGTTTAAATTTACATTTCATTTATATATATATTAAATTAACATTTTTGTTTTCTTAGATATAACATTGTTTTTTTTTTTTAAATTTATGTTGATTTTTGGGTTTCTATCCTCTCCGATCGGTAGCTGGGCGTCGCCGGTTGGCACGCTGATGCTCCATCGATGGTGTAAAAAGGCGGCCTGCCTTTCACACTTGTAAGCTGCTACTGCTGTCCGGGGCCTATGGGCTCAGGCGGTGCCGGTCTTCGCACCAGTGTACTAGTTTAATGGTCCCTCGCAATGGTTTGGGCATTTCTCCTCCATCTTCCGGATCTTGCGTTTTTTATTTTTAATTTTTAAATTTTTATTTTAGTTATAATTCCTATGTGGAGTATGCCTCGTCCTTCACAGATGTGGCCAACGGTAGCAATGATAGCGATGAATTTCATGGTGATTGTTTGGTTTTTGAACTGCCAATTATTGTTCTTTTTGTGTAATTTTAAATGTTTTTAAACATTATTGTTGTTTGTTGGTTGGTTGGTTGGTTGGCTGCTGGTTGCTTGGTAGGTGTTTTTTTTTTTGAGATGCTGGATTCACTTTCAATTAATTCCTTGCTTTGCTCACTTGCTGCCGTTTGTTGTGTAAGTGAATAAATTTCATGTTTATTCTCAAGATTACTTATGACGTAATTTACACAGACAACACTTTGAGGTAGCCGTTATTGTTGGAAATATTGTTGGTTTTGCTGTCTTGAAGCTTGGAAGTTAATTGGCCATGTAGTGGAGGTTAATTGGTGTGCCTTTTTTTTCTTCTTCAAATCCTCCTTGATGTCCTGGTCGATAGGATGGATCGACCTACGTCACGGTCGCCATGTAGTGAAAGGAAAGAATGATTGCATCCAAGGGAATGAGTTTTTAGTTCTTTATTCAAAATTTATTGAGCAGGCGAAGCCTGTCTTTCTTGTTCAAAGTTTTATCTTAGATTAATTCTTAATTCTTTAACAATATTCGCTTATAGCTAAGACCGCGTAGCTGCGCTGCCAGTGACGCCGGCAGAGGAGCGGTCTGCTTATGTTTACATAAGAATATGCCGCTTCAGCGGGAGAGTGAGGATGTATCATATTGCTTGGGAACTAAGTGGTCGCGCATGTACATTCTGCGGACTCAGCAATATCCAGTGCCATGCACTCATGGCATGACACTTGAATGTTGAAAATATATATATAGTAATAGTTGAACATAAATATAGTAACAAAATGTTACATTATATTATTAATATGTTCCACTTCATATTATGATTGCGACATGCTACAATAGATATATTATTATATTAATTAATATGTAAATTGATATTTATTGATGAATATTGACATATATTGATTTTTACTGATAAATATTGATATATAAAGATATATATTTAGATATATTATAATAGATATTGATGTATATTGAAAAATATTGATAAATAATAATATAAATTGATATATATTAATATTTCTTGATATTTATTGATTTATATTGACATTTCTGTATATATATTGATATATATTGATATTTTTTTTCGCGCGAATCCCAACGGATGCAATATTTGCTACACCTCCCGCCCAACCGACCGAGGGGCGTAAGCTGCATAACGTACGCCACGAGTCGCGGGGAGCACAAACAAACCGACAAGTAAACGAAAACTACAGCTACTTACGAGCCAGATAGAAGAGAATAGACGTTTTAGTCTGGCAAGAGTGATCTCTGAACTGATCAGTCGGTAAATACGATCGTAATCAGAACAATGGACTTGAAATGGTTCATGTAAAGAAAACATAGTAGTACAGCGCTTAAGGAATGAAGGAAGATAGTTTCTAGGCTTGAAAGGTACAGAGAGTTTTACTTGGGTCAATAGATCTGGCGAGTCTACATCACCAATTAGGAGCTTGTGCATAAAAACTACACCAAGCATTATTCTACGGTTAGTAAGGGAGGGGAGGTTGATCAAAAGAAGCCTACTTGTGTACGAGGGAAGCTTCACGTTGTGATCCCAGTTCAGACCACGAAGAGCAAATAGTAAAAACTGCTTTTGCGCAGATTCGATTCTCATTTGGTGTGACTCATATTGAGGTGACCAAGCAGAAGATACTGGACCAAAGAGGTAAAGAGGATTTTGTAGTATAAGGATCGTCAAATGCTTTTGACCATCTCTTTCTAAATCCGAGAACACGAATTGCTTTGCCAACAATTGTGGAAACCTGGAAGATGAAAGTCAATTTATGGTCCATGAGGTCCAAATCGTTCATTACATTTTGGCGTTCTAATGGAGAATTATTTAGGAAATAGATTATAAGTTGAAGACAGTTTCTATTAAACACCAAAACTGAAAATTGTTAAGGTCAACCTGTAATCGACTGGGCGAAACGATGTCTTTCAAACTAAGGCATAGGTTAACATCGTCAGCATACATTAGCACTCGAGAATGTAGCATGACGGAGGGAAGATCGTTGATAAAGAAGGTAAAGAGCAGCGGACCCTGATGACTACCTTGAGGCACTTCGGATATCATGCGTTTCGAATAAGAAGACTTAAAATAAACTTTCTGCGTTCTGTTTGTTAGGTACTCACAAATCCAACTCGGTAATAAAGTTTAAAATCCAATTTCGTTGAGCTTAAAAAGTAGTAACTTATTGTTAACAGAGTCAAAAGCTTTACTGAAGTCAGTATATATGAAATCATTTTGCTTAGCTTCTTCAAATCCTTTGATCATTAAAGATAAAAAATTCTAAAAGGTTGGTGGTCGTAGATCTACGGTTTGTGCTATGCATATATCAAGAGCTCACTGTGCTCAGCACTATGTCCAGTTATACTTTATATATACCAATAAACATAAATATAAGAATTTAGTCTGAGCAGCAAGTACTGCTCTATTCCTATAACAGCATACTTGTTGCTTATATATAAGAAACATACATACATATGTTCGTTTTACATATTACCTATAAAACCAAAAACATGTAAAGAAGGCAGCGCTGCCACTGCAGACCGCGCCGTCTTAGGCTAAGTAATGTTTAAGATCAATATGAAAAATCAGATCATTGAATTTTTTTAATTTTAAGTTGATAATATTTATTTGATTAAAGGTCAATAAGTATACTGTGATTTTAAATAAAATACAACACTTCTAGAAAATTCGCCTCTTTTACGTCTTCTGTTTACTTCGTCAAATACGTCTTTCACTTTTGGAGGTTCTCTTCTAACTCGGCGTGTTTGGCAACTTAACTTGCCACCGATGGTCATATTTGTTCTCGTTGCATCTTTGTCGTATTTGCATCTTCATCAGGCTGGTACCGAATTGAGTACGCTTTATGGCGACTAAATTATCAATGTTGTAGTGGTTCGCTGGCTTACGTCTTAGATTATATGATTTCTTATTCTCATTTTGCATCTTCAGGATTTGTGTTTTTGCTTTGCATCGTAGGTCATCGAGATTGTCTTTGAATGCAGCTATACTTTCTTGATTTATTAAATTGAACAACTCATCATCGTCTTTGGTTCGCATCGTGACTCCAATTAGCAGCTCGAAGGGTGTGGCATTAATACTTCTAGTGAATGTGGAATTGATAGCTTGCTGGACTTTGGGTACGTGTTTATGATACTAAGCTTTAATAGCACAGATATGATTATCGTGTTCAGCATTCAGATTTAGCACGGCGGCCTTTTCATCTTTTGCTGGAATTATTAAGTCGCCTACGTAGTGCAGAGCAATCCCTTTTCGAGTAAGTGGTCGAAATATTGCGTTAATTTGTCGCTGAAACACACTTGGTGAATTTGAAAGTCCAAAAGGTACTTTTTTAAATTGGTATTGGTATTGGTCAACTATATCGTTTTTTATAGACTCTTCAATTTGTTCTTCAACGATTTGTTTTTCTTTAAAGGGTTGTCTGCGAGGATCCGAATATATCGGTGTTTCAGCATTTATCGTTAAATTCATTTCAATTTAAGTTGGTGTTATTTTGACCGGCTTTTAGTTCTCGATTAATTTACAAATCTTTTTTCCATTTTTTCAATCGCAGTTTCGTCTATATTTATATCATCATTAAACGTGATAGCTTCGATTTTCATTATATTCGGTTTAGAAATTCCTAAATCATTATCAGCATATTTACATACAGTTAGTCCATTACAATTGAAAACTAATTCTGCTAGAAGGCAAATCTGTTCACCAATAAAAATTTTAGCACTGATGAAATCATTCAAACACGGCATTTTGTTTGGTACGAGAAAAAAAAAATTATTTTTTCTGCACTTATTGTAGTCTTATTATTTTATATTGTCACTTAGTTAGCTTTTGTTACACTTTATATCTCATGCACCTTCACTTTGTTTAATTCTTTATGTGTGGGGAGGGGGGGTGGGGATTGATTTCTTTTTTAGTTGTTGATAATATTTATTCGATTAAAGGTTTATAAGTTATAATAAAAGAACTGACAATAAGTATACTGTGATTTTAAATAGAATACAACACTTCTAGAAAATTCGCGTCTTTTATTTCTTCTTTTTACTGCGTCAAATACGTCTTTTACTTTTGGAGGTTCTCTTCTAACTCGGCGTGTATGGCAACTTAACTTGCCACCGATCGTCATATTTGTTCTCGTTGCATCTTTGTCGCCTTTGCATCTTTGTAAACTTTATGTCGTTGTATAGAGTTAATTAGTGTGCGAGGAAGTTTTACAACCCCACATATATATAAGTTATTAAAATTTGATAGTCCCTCGGTGATATTCAGATTGGACAGTTGTCCACAAGGTAGATTTTTATCCAATTAGTGAATCCCGCGTTGGTCCCCTAGGTAGGTTGACTAGCTCCTTAGTAGGAGTAGTTAATGTTACGTAGATTACGTTGGGAGAATTGACTTCTCCTCCTTACAATTACTGGCCTTGTGGCTCAATAATATATTGAATTAAGTTCAAGTAAAATACGGCTTATGGCGGAGTAGATATGATGGACAAGTAATGCCTTCTTTATTCAAAATCAAACTAAAACTAAGGACAAAAGCAGAGAATAACTCTACCCTAAAAACCAATGCATTACGCCATCTCGGTACAGTCGGCACGCCGACTCAGCATCTAAGCGGCACAGCACTTCAGTATAAGAAGTGTCCGATTACCGCTGCTTATGGTTGCTAGTGCAGAGCACTGAACCCACAATTTGGCGTTTCAGCATTATTTACGCAGTGTTACTTAGTTGCTATGGAATTTATGCTTTGCTTGTTAACTTAAATATATATATATATATATATATATATATATATATTGTGATATATTTATACCCTTGCAGAGGGTATATTAATTTTGGTCAGAAGTTTGCAACGCACAGAAGGAAGCATCTCCGACTAAATAAAGTATATATATTCTCGATCAGCATGAATAGCCGAGTGGATATGACCATGTCTTTCCGTCCGTCTGTCGGTCTGACCGTCTGTCCGTCTGTCTGGATCAACAGCTTCTCCTCCGAGACCATAGGAGCTACAGAGCTGAAATTTTCAACATAGGCTCCTTTTTGCTGCAGGCATTGTATATCTCGGAATCATCCCGATCGGACGACTATATCTTAAAGCTCCCATAGGAACAATCGGTCATGAATAAGGCTTATCCTCAAGAACTCTGTTGTTTTTTAACCGAATACCAGATGGTCATATATATATCAGATGGTACATATATATATGGATATATAATTGAGTCTGCCAAAGAGAAATATGATAGCTCTAATAGAACTCTAGTTATAGTTTTTTCTAATTTGCGGAGGCGGAAGTGGGCGTGGCAAAAATTTAAAATAAACTTGATCTGCGTAGACACTAGACGGATGTTGACACCAAGTTTGGTTGCTCTAGCTCTTACAGTCACTGAGATCTAGGTGTTCATACGGAGAGGCGGACAGACGGACAGACAGACATGGTCATATCGACTCGGCTGTTGATGCTGATCAAGAATATATATACTTCATGGGGTTGGAAAATTTTCCTTCTACCTGTAACATACATTTTAGCGACTTTAATGTACCTTGTACCCTATGGGTACAGAGTATAAAAAGTCATTGTCAGAAAATTGTATTTATTTAAACAAATAATAATTTAGAAAAGAAGACTTCTTTTCCGTTCTCTCAATTTTTGTATTTCAGTCTTAAGTTATATTCAAATAAAGAAACTTGTATTCCCTTGGAATAATCTCGGTTTATTTATTTTATTGGAAATAATCTAAATACTTAACTGGCGCAGTCGGTAGGATAACGCAAAGATAGTATCTTGATGCAATATTACGTTTATTAATTCTTGCATCCATTTTTCGTTTTCCGCTAAACAACCTTTCTGGGCAACCCAAGTGTGGGTCAATATCACGTCGAGTTTATTTTAAACCTCGACAGTGATGTGTACACCTTAAGACATAAATCGCGAAGAATTCGTAGAGCCAATAAATCCGACGTGGTTGCCTCAATATAATTTAAAAAATAAAATGATATATAACGAAACCAAGAATTAAATCAAGAAAAATAAAATAAAATAAAATCCTCAAAACTAAACAAATCATCGAAATGGTTAATCCACCACTTACCGACGCTAAGACGACACAAGCTGTAAACCAAATTGGGAATGTGAAAATTTTGACGACAATTCTAATTCACTATACATCTTCATCAGCCAAATTGACTACATACGCCTTATTGGAAAACTTTCGCAACACTCCATTTAATGGTAATATTCGGAACTTCCTGGACCAAGCAGAACGGCGAAGACAAATATTAATGAGTAATATAAAATTACAAAATAATTCATCTGAAAAATCACTTTATACCAGACTCATTAAATCAAGTATAGAAACCCTAATACAACTAGAAAGATGGACTAACTTCGGCCGTGCCGAAGTTCGTATACCCTTGCAGATTTTCTCTATATAATTCACCGGAAGCATTATTGTAAATTAAACATACCAAATTTACAAATTCAAAATTTTGAGAAAAAAAATTTTTCATACAAAATTTTTTTTGTACCGATTATTCCTATAGCAGCTATATGATATAGCCAACCGATTCTGATAAAACTTGATTGAAGTATTAAGAAGTATATTAAACTCACAAATATCAAATTTCGTGGCATTCGGTTGAAAAACAGCAGAGTTATTGAGGATAAGCCTTATTCATGACCGATCGTTCCTATGGGAGCTATATGATATAGTCGTCTGATTCTGATCAAACTTGGTTGAAGTATCAAGAAGCATATTAAACTCATAAATATCAAATTTCGTGGCATTCGGTTGAAAAACACCAGTTATTGAGGATAATCCTTATTTATGACCGATCGTTCCTATGGGAGCTATATGATATAGTCGTCCGATTCTGATCAAACTTGGTTAAAGTATCAAGAAGCATATTAAACTCATAAATATCAAATTTCGTGGCATTCGGTTAAAAAACAACAGAGTTATTGAGGATAAAGCTTATTCCTGACCGATCGTTCCTATGGGAGCTATATGATATAGTCGTCCGATCGGGATGATTCCGAGATATACAATGCCTGCAGCAAAAAGGAGCCTATGCTGAAAATCTCAGCTCTGTAGCTTTTATGGTCTCGGAGGAGAAGCTGTTGATCCAGACAGACGGACAGACGGACAGACGGTCAGACGGACAGACGGACATGGTCATATCGACTCGGCTATTCATGCTGATTAAGAATATATATACTTTATATAGTCGGAGATGCTTCCTTCTGTGCGTTGCAAACTTCTGACCAAAATTAATATACCCTCTGCAAGGGTATAAAAATTACCAGTTGAAATATATTTACGAATTGTAAATACAAATATCTTGGACTTGCGAACATTAAAAAATTATTTACAAGAAAAATGCAAAAGCTAAGTCATAAGCAACCTTCATTTGAGAAATTATTTAAAAATCCCAGTCGTACCTCGACCCAATTCTAATATTCAAAATTTTCCAACATTTTTTCAAAAGTTTTGTCCCTCTAATAATTTGCTCAAGGGTAATAACAAATTACTTCTACATCAATTTTCTTTTGATTGGCAGAAAAATGCTTTCACAAGCACTAGCCGTTATCGATTTATAAATCCCAAATAGTAACTCGATACAACAAAAAATTTAAACTAATGAACAATAGCTTAACTGCAAATCAAAACCATTTTTTAACCCAACTGAATTCCGCAAATATTCTAATATTCTATAAAAAAAAGAAGAAGCCAATTCAAGCCTTACCGGTTGGAACATTTAAATGAAGAAGAAAAAATTCCAAGAAGGCGATCAACTTAGTTTTAGTAATCAAGAAAAACACATTATTAATTCCATCCACAATTCTCCTATATTTTTAAGACCATACAGTTATCCACAAGCCTGTGAACAAGAACCTGAACAACAAATTCAAGATATGCTAGAACAGGGCATTATACGACTGACCAATTAACCTTATTGCCGTCCCATAGGGACTGTCCAAAAAAAGCAGATACTTCAGATAAACAAAAATTCAGAATTGTAATTGACTTCAGAAAATTGTATGATGTGACCGTAAGTCATATCCATACAATACCGAATATGGACGAGATTTTCGGAAAGCTAGGCAGATGCCTTTATTTCACAATAATAGACCTTGCAAAAGGGTTTTACCAACTTGAAATGCATCTAGATTCAATTCACAAAACAGCCTTTTCTACAAAATATGGTCAATATGATTATCTTCGAATGCCAATGGGTCTCATAAAGGCCCCTGCAACTTTTCGGCGTTGCATGAATGATATTCTTCGTCCTTTACTAAACAAACATTGCTTATATCTCGACGATATAATAGTGTTCTCCACCTCCCTGGAAGAACATCTACATTCGCTTAAACTAGTCTTTGTAAGATTGGCAGTAGCTAATCTTAAGTTGCAATTAGACATGTGCGAATTTTTAAAACAAGAAACTACTTTTTTAGGACATGTCATTACTAAGGATGGAATAAAACCAAATCCAGAAAAAATTAGGGCAATTCAAAAATATCAAATTCCCACAAAGACCAAAGAAAGCACGAAACTAATTACAGTACAATAGAAGAAGAATTCTTAGCCATTGTATGGGCAACAAAAACATTTCGACATTACCTACTTAGAGGACATTTTGAAATCAATAGTGACCATCAATCATTGTACTGGTTGTATAAAATGAAAGAGCCGAATTCAAAACTAACTCGATGGAGAGTTAAGTTATCTGAATATGACTTTGACTTAAAATATATTAAAGGAAAAGAAAAACACATAGCTGACGCATTATCATGGGTAAAATTAGAACAAGCATATTTTGGAGAAGAGACACAACATAGCTCTAGCGATGATAATAGTAACTTAATATTCATTACACGAAAACAAATAAATTCATTTAAAATACAAATTATATATTCTAAAGGTAGTCCAAATATACAGAAAGAAACTTACTTCAAAAATATAATAATACATAGTACATACAATAAAATGACAAGAGAAAAAGCCAAAAAAATTGATCCACAAAGACTAGTGCATTATTTATTGATAGTGATGCAGATTTCGAAATATTTCAAAAAGCACACAAAGAAATAATCAACACTAACTATACCAAAATTTTCCGACGCCTTATCCTTCTGAGGAACATTTCTTCCTATGCTGGAAGGAATTAATATTAAAAACACATGAAAAACTTCTTCATCGAGATATACAAAAAACAACAAAACTTTTTGGATAAACATATTATTTGCCTAATAGTTAGTTTCAAAACATTCAAAACATAATAAATGAATGTAATATTTACAATCTTGCTAAAACAAAACACCGAAACACAAACATGCCAATGAAAATTACACCAAAACCAGACCACTGCCGCGAAAAATTTGGAGCAGATATTTATTCAGCGGAAAATAAGCATTACTTAAGTTGCATAGACATTTATTCAAAGTTCGCTACACTCGAACAGATAAAAACCAAAGATTGAATAGAATGTAAAAGTGCACTTATACGCATATTTAACCAACTAGGGAAACCAAAAATTTTAAAAACAGACAGAGATGGTGCATTCTCAAGTTTAGCACTAAAACGCTGGCTTGACAATGAAGAAGTAGAACTGCAACTTAATACAACAAAAACGAGTATAGCAGACATAGAACGGCTGTATAAAACAATAAATGAAAAATTCGGATAATTAATTCCTGAAACGATAATGAGGTGAAACTGAGCAAAAGCGAAAGTATACTTTACACATACAACCACAAAACAAAACAAAACATGATACGACTGGACAAACCCCAGCACACATATTCATGTACGCCGGACAAACAACATTAGACACGCAATAAATCAAAAAGAATACAATAAGCTAAATTAATAATGACATTACAGGATAAATAAAAGAAATAGAATAACAAATTATTACAAAACACAATTCAAATGAAGAAAGCAAGTCGGATTGCCGACTTGAGTATACCCTGTACCATGTGTCAGACTAGTTATGAATTTGTTGTATAAAAACGGGTTTAAGAATATATAGTTTTTGACTATAAAATTTTTCATAAATTAAAGTGTTTCTGTAAGAATTATAAAACGCCGCTCGAATTTGCTACCGACTGAATAAACATGACAGTACCCAGGGAATACCACGTGGAGGCTTTTGAAAAATATCAATTGGATTACCAAGTATAGTTAAAGTCGAGTCGACTTGAAATACCTTATCCAAATTAAGCAATTCCTTATTCCCCATGTATTTGAAATATTTAAAAAAATTTTTTTTTATTTTCATGTTCCTCCTATTAAGGAACTTAAAAATGTTCCTACCACAGTCTGAAAGGGATTGGAGGTTTATATTAAAATCTCCAAAAATTAGAGAACTACTATCTAAAACATTTGCATTTTCCACAACTAATCTCTCTAACTCATCCTTAAATTTCGACTATGGGTATGTCGGACTACGATAAATTATTAAAATTCCTAGAGACTTAAACTTCAACAGGGCAAATTCGAAAACAGGGGAAGTTAAAGTACTCGATCTGGCGTAATGTCGACCACTTGAACAAAGACTAGTATTCTCTAACATTTCATTCTTAATAAATATAAGAATACCTCTTTTAGGTCGAGCACGGCTTGCCAATGAAGGGCAGTCTAGTCGCACTGCAATAGTGTAACCAGGAATTTCGTATGATTCGTTAGCATACGTAGAAGCCTCAACAAAACACAGTATGGAAGACTGCAGCATAAGCTGATTGGAGCAAACGTCATTAATATGACAGTGCTGTCAAATAATCCATCAAAATGTGTTTGAAGAGCTCTTTCGGTGCGTAGTTTTTGCAGCTCTTGCTCAGCTGCTGAATCTTGGCCAGATCGTCGGGGGACAAATTGCCCGACAATATAAAGGCCTGCTGCACTAGTTGCCCTACCACATGCTACATATAATGCTTCACGTTGCATTCCTGAACTTGTGTGGACCACCACTCTTTCATATGTAGCACCCTGACTTTTATGAATAGTTATAGCTTCTGCAGCTATAACCGGAAACTGTTTTCTATCAATAGTGACTTGCTCATTTGACTTAAATTGAAAACTTTTGACCGTTTTCTGAATTGGGGTCAAAGAATTTTGGGCACGTTGCCGAAATTTAGCTCGAGCATTCACTCCTACACTATCTTCTAAAAATTTTATCCATAGGATTGTGGGGTTATTGGACGAATCTAGTTCTATGTCCATTAAGGTACCCGTGGCTCTATTCACGAGACCATCTGCCGTATCTACATTTACTGTCATCATATATTTGGCAGTGGTTTTTAAAATAAGATGACTACAAAGACCTTGAGTGTCAGAAGTTTTAAATCCTTTGACATCTTCTAAATATTTATTTTTAGCTGCTTGATTAAGATGTGCAGCTTTGATACAATCTAGAGCCAAAGAAATATATTCCTCAGTGGGAATAGAAGATAATTTTGCCCTGTTGTAATGGTCCGTATCCCTATTGCTGAGAAACAGATGAATAGCCTCATCTGGAACTTGACTTGCGTCGAAAATTCTGGTCCTAAATAAATCTATATCTCCTAATCACATTTGGCCGGATGCCATGTTGTTTAGTGCGATTGCAAAAGGTTGGTCGTCTCGCTGTCGCATGATCTCTATGAGCTCAAAAAA
Source organism: Drosophila sturtevanti (assembly GCA_018150375.1). NCBI lineage: Eukaryota > Metazoa > Arthropoda > Insecta > Diptera > Drosophilidae > Drosophila > Drosophila sturtevanti. The sequence continues at coordinate 20,111 of JAECWJ010000233.1, read as the reverse complement.
CTTAAAACGTTCCCACAGAGAAGGCCCAACAAGAATGCTGTAAGGGTCATGCGAGAATGATGTGGATTGAAATATCCAACGATCACCTACAGCGCGAAGTTGTCTGAGATCGCCGAACACGATAACAGAAATGCCCCCGAAAGGAAGATCCCTATTACGAAAAATTTGTTTGAGACGCAAATCCAAATACGAAAACATTTTTGCACCGATCATCGAAATTTCATCAATTATTAAAAGTTTGAGATCTATGAACCTTGTTCGAAGATGAAGTATTAAGAAGATCAGAACTCAAATCTCTAAATGAAGACCCAGACTGATTAATGGGAAGGGAGAACATGGAATGAAAAGTGGAACCTCCAATTCCGAAAGCAGCTTTTCCTGTGGGAGCGCACAAGAGAATTTCAACAGTCGTTGGGTCGTTACATACTCTACGATTATACTCTACTGAGAGGGACTGAAAAATAGCAGAAATAAGCCTACTTTTGCCGACACCTGCGCCGCCACCTACATACTCATGAAAAATTTCATTGTTTTTCACATTATGAAGAACATGAGTAAGAAAAGCTTTTTGTTTTATATTTAGGGACCTAACAATGCTTGCCAAATTTTCAGGCGAAATTATTGGGGGGATCTTCATAACGCGGATATCATTATCCGAATCTGCAGGTTGGGCATCGGCATTTAGATTCAATAAGTTGAGCTGAGAACTTACTTCTGGAAAAGCTAGAACCGTAAACTCCTCATCTAATTCAACCTGGCCTTCCAATTCATTTTCTGTTTCCTTATTTTCATTTTCCATTGCCCTTCTAAGCGCGTCTTCTAAATCGTCTAATACATTATTAAAACCTACTCTAATAATATCCTCCTACTCATTGTAGAACTCCTCACAATTTCTCTGGACTAACTCTACCCGCTCGTCTCTCCAAGGAAAATACAACATAACTAATTCTCTAAAATAATTCTGCCTATCTGTATTTATGTTATATTTCCTAAACCTAATTGTGCAAGGCCATCTCCGTTGCGTAATGTAGCCACTACAATCGCGTAAAGGAAGACTGCTACCTAAAGTCTCACTGTCTTCCTCATTCCTATTATTTCGGCGAGACCTAATGCTAAACTCATAATTGGCAGCGAAATCAGCTAAGCTTAAATCCTCAAGCAAATCTGGTCTTTCTATATAATGGTCAAGTAACCCTTTTACAAAGAAGTCAGTGGAGTCCTGAGGCAAGCTTTGTAATTGCTGTCTAGATTTGAGAATTTTAACTCGATTTCTGGTAAATTGGAATTTATAAACCTATCTTTGTTACTAATATTGGACATGGACATCCCTAGACAACAATAGGCAGCTTCCTGAGCAGATATCTCAGTGCCGCAAATGAACTTGTGACCAATATATTGCAGCTTTTGCCCGTTGCTTAAGTTGCCCCTTTCAACACTTGCAACGGCTTCCCGCATCAGGCATTTCTGCCTCTTTGGGATTTATTTAAATAATTAATTATATAGCTGCAACAAGCATACGGATCTAATATGAACTGAATGTCCATATTGGCCCGTTGCATAGAAAGAATATGCGAATTATACGCATTAACTCGGATTTCTGCAAAACTTCTTTTTAGAAAAATTTGCGGTTTTTTTAAGCTGGACCTAATAGCAAGTAAATATTCCTCATAGCTGAGGTTTACATTTTCATGTAAAAGAAAATTTTAAATAAACCCAAATTAGAAATTATCTCAGAAGGAAAACTACTATTTAAAAAAAATTGAATTTTCAGAAAATTTTCGAGATGACGCAAAATATTTTCAGATTCTTTGGGAAGGGGGCTTTACAATTTCTGTCTGGGGCATTGGAGGATTAGGAATCCCGAATCGACAGATTTCTTGTCTCCTAACTTTTCGAAGGCAAGTGAAACTATGAGTGTGTGTTTGGTACACCAAACCAAATCTACATTTGTTACATCTGTGGTAACGAACTGGTCAATAAATGCTATGGCGGGTAAAAAGGAATCTTCACTATTAAGGTCAAATTGAGGCGCATCTTTCAGCGAAAACATCCCGTAAATATGAGGAGAACCTCTTTGCTGAAACTCAACTCGCCAACAATACCTAATAACAAAATTCTCACCGAAAATCCCTCCCTGACTCTTCATTATTTTTAATAATTCCCTATATGTATGGTCAAAATACCTTGCACAAGTAATTGGATCTGACCTAATAAGACGAGCCTTTTCACTAAATTCTAAATAAGATGCCTGTTCCTCTGTAATATCTACCCTATCTACAGTTTTTCTTAGAATAACTAACAGCTCTGTCCACTTTGTCTCGGCAGCAGACAAAGTTATGAAAAAAGTGGGGAGTCGAAATTGCCTAATCATTACCATAACTTTTTTTTTCTCATCCTCCCAATGAGCTGGAGACGTGCGAATACCTTTCAGAACCCTATAACCTTCATCATGACTAATTAAATTATTGACAAAATCCTCACAAAGCACGTTAGAAGCTGTAGTTGCACGTGGAACGCTATGTTAACGTAAGCATATGGAAGTATTGTTGCGAATGGTTATGAGCTCTAACTTCTTATAATCAAAAAATAATTTATCTGTTCTGCAACCTCTTCTATCTACATTCCTAAGCTCTGATCTAACAATGGCTGCAAAACATGCTGAAGTTTTTCTTTTTTGGCCTGCATATAAAGTGGGAAACGCTAATTCTTCACAATCTGAATCTAAAATCATATCTAACGGCCTTTGCCCTTCTCCTGGAGCTATAGTTATTCGCTGTATGCCAGCGTCATCTACCTGAATATTTTCGAGCATTGTTTCTTGCCCACCGGGATTGAGTTCCTCGGCTTCCTCTTTGGGCTGGACTTGATCATCCGAAGGAATAATTGGCTCATTTCTGTGCAAAATTTCTTCTGCGAATTCCCTATCCTCCTCAGTGGCATAAAATGGAACTAATTCGGATTCAAAAGAATCAAGCCTCTGCTCATTAATTGTAACATTATGCTTCCTATATAGCTCACTATTAACTAGATACCTAAGTGCATTTTCGATTTTAGAAAGTCTAATGGTTTCAGCCATGAAATCATGACCATATTCTAGTCTGCGATTGAGATGGAGCTCAATAACCTTGGTCTCGTTGAATGCTCGAGGAAGTGAAGTTACTACTCTGCTAACTGGAATCGGGACATTAACTACAGCTCCTTTTATTGCGCTTTGACGCTCATGGCCAGTTGCCTTAATAATCATGAAAGGGAGGCGAGGAGAAATAATGCGTTCCTCTAAAGGACTGAGATCTTTAAGGCAGTCTGGCAAAATAGGAAAATCTAGACCATGTGATATGGCAAATTTCGATTTTCGAAAGGGAGGCGAGGAGAAATAAGGCGTTCCTCTAAAGGACTGAGATCTTTAAGGCAGTCTGGCAAAATAGGAAAATCTAGACCATGTGATATGGCAAATTTCGATTTTCGAAAGGGAGGCGAGGAGAAATAAGGCGTTCCTCTAAAGGACTGAGATCTTTAAGGCAGTCTGGCAAAATAGGAAAATCTAGACCATGTGATATGGCAAATTTCGATTTTGTATTTTTCAAAATATGAGAAAAACAAGTTAAACAGAAAGTGAAGTTCTCATCAATAGGAAGGAATTGAGTGGCAATATCGAAAATCGACTCGCTAAATTGGTAACTATTTGCAATGAAGTTGCGAGACTTTGTTTTGAGCTTGTGGGGAAACCATAGGCCTTTGCACGAATAGCAAATCTGACTAGGACCTAGCTTAACAATTCTATTAAACTTTTCTAACTGAGCTATTAAAGAGGGTACACGAATGGGGTTTCTAACATTCTGAAGGGTATTCTCACGATCCTGCCTGTTACGGGATGCATTTCGCCTATTCTCTGCTATTCTATTTTCACTAATGCTCCTATACTGGATAACTCGCTGGCTTTGATTCCTAATAAGTAGCATCGCGGTTTGCTTGCTGGACTGCTGTTCGAGCACTTCGGCGTGCCAATGTGTTACGCGCCCGTTCAATGACCCTACGTTCTAAGTTTCTCCTGTCTTGAGATCTACGTATCCTGTCTTGGTCTCTTTCTACAATACGCCGTTCTAAATTTGTTCTCCTACGTAATGATCTACGTAAAGTATTTTCTGCCTCCTCTGATACCCTATAATTTAAATTGCTTCTAAGGATTGACCTACGACGAGTATCAGCCGCCTGTTCTATCTGCCTATTCACTGGATCCGCTCGTCGTTCCCTAGGCTCTACTGTGTTCTGCGCTTGCTCATTTGACCTATATTCTGAATTTCTCCTACGAGTCGACCGACGTAGAGTATCGGCCACAGACAGGCAGTCTGTTTACTGGATCCGCTCGTCGTTCTCTATGTTCTAATGTATTTTGCAATTGTGTTGTCTGCCTAAACTCTGGATCCGTTCGTCTTTCCCTATGTTCTACAGTATTAACCGACTGTTCCCCTAACCTAACGTTGATGTTTTGCCTACGAATTGAATCTATGGTGAGATTAGCCCTACGCTCCAGTTGATATTCTAAATTTCTCTGTCTTTCAATTTCTGCGTACACCTCATTATTCCTATTATTCCTATTTCTTAATCTTCTTCTTTGAGACTGCTGAGAAGCTGAAAGTCTATTTAAACGCGGCATACTGATATTATATTAATAAAAAACTAATCGAAAATGAAAAAAATTAATAAATATTGCCAAAAGCAATGAAAATAAAGTGAAAGATTTTTTAAATGGCCAACGCTTAACGAAACGCCAAATTAAACAAATTAAAAATAATTGAAGTAAGCAAGTCGTCCCTGCCGACTTGGAGTATACCCTGTACCAAAAAATAAATACTGTAGCTTTAATACAACCCTAGTTATAGTTTTTTCTAATTTACGGGGGCTGAAGTGGGCGTGACAAAAATTTGAAACAAACTTGATCTGCGTATGGACTAGACGGATGTTGTTTGGATACTCTAGCTCTTATAGTCTCTGAGATCTCGATTTTCATACGGACGGACGGACAGACGGACAGACGGAGAGACAGACAGACGGACAGAAGGACAGACGGACATGGTCATATCGACTCGGCTGTTGATGCTGATCAAGAATATATATACTTTATGGGGTCGGAAAATTTTCCTTCTGCCTGTTACATACATTTTAGCGACTTTAATATACCTTGTACCCTATGTGTACAGGGTATAAAAATATGTCAATTTCAAAAATATTGTTGAAAAAAGACAAATTTGGTTAAAAAAGAATAATAATAATAATGAATAATGAAAAATTGAGAATATGTTAATATAATGTTCCACTTGAATGGAATGTCATTTCTAATCAATCAGTCGAAGAATACCATTCAGCGATTTACAAACATTTGTCGCTTATCCTCAATAAAGTGGGTTGTATGGACATGGCTAAAGAATCTGAGCGAATGTTGACCGAGGTACATACATATATTGTGACAAAGCACTCAATACTTTTATCAGAGGACTTAATGGTGATCTTTCTAGACTTATAGCAATCGAAGAGCCCACCGACCTACCTCAAGCTCTCCACTTATGCCTCAAATTAGAGAATCAAAAATATGTCGCTTCTCAAGTTAACTACAAAGGTCAGCCACAACTGTTCCGATCTCCACCAATAATTCAGAACAATAGCCCACGTCATCTAATACAATCTCACAGACCACAGCCACAACCGGCACTACCCATAAGCTACAACCAACATCCTAGCATCCCACAAAATAGAATGACTTATAACGGACAATATTTTCGTCCAACAACCAAACTATAATTTTCCCAAGGCACCCCCTCGTCCACTCGGACCAAAGCCTCTCCCTCGTCCCGAACCAATGGACGTAGACAAATCAATACAATCAAGGCAAGTTAACTATGCTAACCGCCCTCGATCTCAACTCGGAAAACGTCCACCTTATAATTCCACACAAGAATTAAAAAGATCACGAAACTTTAACATTGAAACACCCCAGGAAAATAAACCTATCACAGTGATTATTATACAGAAGTAAAAAATTTTGCAGACAATTCTCCAACTGAGAATGAATATTGGGGTAATGACGAACAAACTGAACATTCTGACATAAATTTTTTAGAATAAAGTCCTCAGCAAATAGAGAATGTCTGTTGTGGACCAGGAAATGACGTCACTGATAAGGTTGTGGACGGAAGTGTGTTGACCGCATTCGGTTGTGATAAGGCGTGTGTGTGAGTTCAAGAAAAAAAAAATAATGTTTGGTCTTGGAAAGAAAAATGAGTGTGCTTTGTGTTAAGAAATAATAGTTAATAACAAGTTCATGAAATCGGTCAATTAAGATATATTTTAGAAATGCTTTCTTCTAACATTAATAGAATCGAGCAGTTTTTGTTTGAATTTGAAGGAGTCATTTTTCTAATGGATTGTGAAACGTTGTCTGATATTTAAAATTATTTACTGGATCGTAACAATCATTTGAACTATTGTGATTGTTTCTATAAAGATAACATAGAAAATCCAAATACTTGTGCATGTTATTTGGTGCTTGGACAAATACAGAAGGCAGAACATATTAGGAGGAAATACAAATTACTTCAATTACAAATATTTATCAAATAAAATTTTCATATTTTCCATGTATAATGTACATAGCTGAAAATTAAATTTTGAGTCTGAAATAAAGAAAACCCCTCCCCAACCCAATGAAGGAAATCACATTTTTTTCTTTTTATTTCTTCTTATTTATTGTTGTTAAATTTGGAATCTTAATTCTTTTATAATTATTTATTGCTATTCATTCATGTATGTATATGTTTACATTGCTCGTGGAATTATATTTATATAATTTTGATTGTTGTGGTTTATTTTCACAACTGAAAAGCGCTGAGTACTCCATTGATCAATGAATGTATCAATTACTCAATCATGGAATTATATTTTTTGGTTAAATATAATAGATGCTCCGGCAGCTTCATTGCAATAGATTCACCATTCCTAGTTTGAGCTCGCCAGCCACTTAGGATGGGGATCACTACATTAGCCTGCATTTTCGCTATGGTTAGAAGTGGGATCACTCCATTCCACGACATCTTTGACAATACATTAAATTGATTTGCCATTGCCATATCATCCTGGATTATAGCGTTTTCTGGAATCAACTCTTGCTCCTGATGTTGTTGTTGCTGTTGTTATTGCTGCTGTTGCTGCTGTTGCTGTTGTTGAATCTGCTGCTGCTGGAGCAATTGCTGTATATGTATCTCATCAGTAGCTTCAAGAATTGGCACATCCAGGCGTTGTCGAGATCTGCGGTTCTGCTTCGATTGCTGCTGTTGCTGTTCTTTAGATCCTACTTCTCCTTCCATTTTAAACAAAGCTTAGCATTTGACTAATTTAGCTTCCAGTAAATCTTACGACTTTTATTTAGAAATTTCTCAGCTTATAATTAGGTTTGTACTCCTACTCCTTATCAATTAACCACAAAGCACATCCTGCATGTTTTTATGACTTATCATTGTTTTTTTTATTTTTAGTTTGCACTAGCACTCTTTATCGATCTTGTTTTATTTTGAGTCTACTTCAACATCATTAAATTTATTGAACATTGAATCCATTAAACGAATATTTTCTTCCTCCTGTTCTCTTGAGGTAATGTAATTCCGCAAAAGAATGCTATCACTATCAATTGTATATATTGTGCTATATTCCGCCATATGTTTGGGGATAATTTCTTGCGGCTTTTCCCAATCATTCTTATAATAAAACGGACAATCCTGTTTGTATCTTCTTAAACTCCCACCTCGATTAGCGTTTTTTTTTTTATAGTCCTAAAACTTTTGTTCACGTTGATAGTTATATAGTATATTGCTACCTAGATAGCGAATGACTTCTATAGGAAGCTGCAAATTTCCAAAACTATCGAAATATTTTACTTCATTACCTTTTTTTGAATAAGCTACCCAATGCGTACCCTCTCCCCTAGATGAATCTAAATTTATAACGTTTATCCATAAATCTTTGCGGAGGGGGAGACAATCTCTCATAAATACATCTCTAAAGTTTGGGATGTGTTTTCGAGCGAATTTCAAAATATCAAAATTTGATAGAGTTTTATTAGGCAGCTGCTTTAAAAGTTTTTTGATTGGGGTGTAACTAAACCATATCCACTGCGATATGGTCGAAGGAAAAAACCCTTTCCTAAAGCAATAGCCTCCACCATCTTTTGATTATGACGCTTTCTCTCTTCAAGCTCCCTAGCAGCAGCCTTATTTTTCAAAATCGATTGTGTAATCCTTGAAGAAGCACCTGAAGCAAGTCCTCCAAGCGCTCCTAATGCAGATAAAATTGGAAGATAACCATCAATTTTGGGTAAAGTATTGATACGAGGAATTGTTATAGTTTTTTTATCATTTGAGTTAATTATGCTATTTATAGCTTTACGTGCTATTTGAACTGAACTATCGATGTCAAGCGTGTTTTTATTTCCCAATGCCTTAGTTGCTACTCGAATAATTTCATTGAATTTTTTCTTTCTTTTTGAGCAAGTTCCAGTATTACTTTTACGCTTTCTTTTAATACCCATTCCAAAAGATTTCTTTGCTTTTATAATATTAGTAACGACTTTTCCACTAACCCACTGTCAGAAGCCTGCACTCGCTCCCACGCTTTATCAGCTAGCTGTGTATCAGCAATATGTCGCTTCTCAAGGTCTTTCTTTTGCGAATAAGCGATATCGTGTCCTCTGCAAGCAGCATCCAATTGATTGATTCCTTTATCACCACGTTCTAGTCGTTTATGATATCCCGGAATATGTAATTCTATGGGTAGATTATTAATAAGACTGTTAATTACACCACCAGTACCACCTCCGTAATGATAGGCTTTCAGTTTACAACTGATTTTATTATAAAAATGTAGAGGGATTTTAATTTGAAACTCAGTTCGTGGACTCACATTATTAAATGCAGAAGCAGAGGTGTTCAAAGGTCATAAATATGCATCTTAAGAAACAGGAAACCAATAACGAGGTTAAAAATTTTGATTTATCATCAAATGTTAAAAGTTTGATTAGACAAAGTGTTTTACTCCCCAATTCAATTGGAGCATTAATTTGTTGGACCAAGTAATTGCGGGAAATGGATTGAAATTTAAAAATATTTACCTATTTTTGATCCAATAAAGGGTATGGGCTGCTACACATTTTCAGAAAACGAGTCTGTTATACCCCCTAATAGAACGAAAAATAATTCCATAATGATTTTTGATGATGTTGCTATAATATACGAGCATACTTTTGTATGGGTCGACATAATAATATTGATTCATTTTACTTATGTCAAACCTACACCCGCATTCCTCAACAGCTTGTATGTACGTGATAATGCAAACCTAATAATAATGTTTAAGCAACATGAAATGAACATGAAGCATATTTATTCAGATCATGTTGGTGTTGATATGAGCTTCGATACTTTCATGAAAATGTGTCGGACTATAAGCAAAGACGATGAGCTAGGCAATGGTCGATATAGACTAGGATTTGAAATATTTATTACCATTTAATAAAAGTATAAAATCAGTGTAAAGGTAAAGACCTTTATTTATTAGTCATACGGTTAGCAGAATGTCCACAACAATAACTTTAAGTGGGAAAAGCACAGCCTTATCATCTATTTTTTTTCCTCCATTAGAATTAAATAGGGAAATATAAATGTTCCTAAATTGATATTCATTTATATAATATAATTACAAACGTTAATGAAATAAATAATTTATTTCATATTGGTGACAACATAATTGAAATACCTCCAGGTTCTTACGAACTCAACGATATTAGTGATTTAATTGAAGAAGAGCTTATTATTAGAAATATTCATGATTCGAAGCTTGATATTAATGGTAATAACAATACATTGCAAGTGGATATTTATTGTGATCTACCAATATGTATACTTTAACAAAGAACGCTCAATCGGTTCCATGTTGGGATATGCAGATAGAGTACCAGCACCGGGGGAAAGACTTACATCTCATTTACCATTGAATATTTGTAACGTCAATGCCATTCGTTTGGAGTGCAATATTGTTACAGGAGCTTATGTAAACGGCAGCCAATCACATACACTACATGAGTTTGCACTCCAGCAGGCTATAAAATGGATGAAATCCCACACAATTTAATTTATTTACCCGTAAACACACGAGAGATACGTGAGTTAAGAGTAGACTTGATCAGGACGGAGCACCCATTCGTTTGCTGGGAGAAGAAAACATTACACTTCGTATTCATCTCAGACCGATGCGATGATAATCTATAGTAAAAACCGCTGAAAGGGGGGAGTAGGAAGCAGATTGATTAGTAACGTTGCATTGAGCAGTACATCTACATCATATTCAACTAGAAGAGTCTTAACACCATCAAACAAAGCATTTTTAAAATCAATAGGACTTAAAGTTCGAGATTAGAAAATGGAGAATCATATCTTAAATGTTCGTGAGAGTGTCTACGAAGATAATAGTATAGTTAGGAAAGAATATCACACTTATCAACCAGAGCAGCACACATCTTACAACGCTAATGATGAAATTCGAATTTGTATGCAAAACCAAGATTTATATGTATACCCTCACGAAAGTCTCATTTATATTGAGGGAATAGTCACTCTAACTGATAACAAGCTGACTTCAGCGGGGGTACTCAAAAATAATTGTACGGCATATTTATTTAATGAAATACGATATGAACTCAATGGAACTGAAATAGATCGTACACGATATGTTGGGATGACCACAACAATAAAAAACTATGTTTCATTAAATAAGGATGAAAGTGTTATGCGAAAAAATGCTGGATGGTATGATAATGAGAGCAGCTTTCCATTAACAAATTTCTCTAATAAAGGGAAATTCAATTTTGCTGTACCACTTAAAATGCTATTGGGTTTCGCTGAAGATTATGATAAGCTCATGCTTAATTGTAAGCATGAATTAGTTTTACTTTTAAGTAGAAATATGGGGAATGCTTACAAGCAGAAAATTGGAGAAGTGAGCTACAAGTTAAAAATTCACAAGATTTTTTGGAAAATACAACATGTAACATTAAGCCATGACTCCACACTTTCAATGTTAAAAATCATTGAATCTAATAGACCACTGGCCCTAGAAATTCGTAGTTGGGAGTGCAATATGAATCCATCACTTACTAATGGAACACAACATACTTGGAGTGTGAAGCTAGCATCTGATAGAGAACGTCCACGCTTTGGATTAATCGCTTTTTTTTCAATGATGAAATAGTAACCAATAATATATCAAACTTAAAAATACATTTAAATTTGGACTTGTATCCATATGATGATCTAAACATAAATTTTGAACAAGCTCGGTTTGCAATGCTTTATGACATGTATGTGAAATTTCAAGAGAGCTACTACATGAGAACACCACAGCCGCTTTTAAGTCCAGAGGAATTTAAGCGAAAGGCGCCCATCATCGTAATTGATCTTTCACATCAGCATGAGACTGTTATGTAGTATGTTGTATGCCAAATGAGCATATGCCCACAGCATTGTAGAGTATACAATGTAACCAGTGGTCATATGCTCAACATAAAGCAAATAAGTTTAAATAATCAAAAATATATATATAAGTGCAGTAATAGGATCCGTCACTTATGCGGACTGACCGCAGCGTGGGAACGCTAGCGTAAGCACTTTTTGAGTATTTACCATCTGTACATATATATGCATATATATACCTACATACTACGCTCTCTCGTTCTGCTGCCTTCAGCGGCAGAACTTATATACTTAAATTCATTAGGCTAAGCCAGAGAATATTTTGTCAAATAAAATCAATTCGGTTTATACCGTCAAGGAACAATCAACGTTTTATTATTAATTGTAAACTTCAACTTTACATGGCAGCGGAAACCCTTTTAAACTTTACATGGCGACAAAGTGCACAAGCCTGTATGAAAAAAAAATTGTATTAATAATATTAATAATTTAAAAAAAAAATAAAATAAAATATAAATCACACAAGAACTGGAACTAATGCTATTTTATTGCCTACTAATCGGCCAATTGTCAGCCGAACAACAACCAGTGTAACGAACACCTACATTACATGGCCTTGGATGGACTTGGATGGATGCCATAAAATATATATGTACTGAGTGAGTAGAGGCTTTGAGTGATGCCCAGGAGGCGCAGTGGAGTAGCTAAACGGCTAAAAGATAGAAAAGCCGAACTCCTTAAGTTGCTATTTGCCCCCCAAACTGCAATCAGTTGGGAAGTAGGCAATCAACTTCAAGCTGAACACGACAACATCGAGTCGATTCAGCAAAGAAAAAAAAAGAAAAAGCTCAGCCTCTACTAACAAACAATGTAAAATACCAGTACTAAAATATAATAACCAAAAAACGCAGCCACAGGAGAAGAAGAGTCTACAAACAAGTCCAACTAAAGAATGCTCGAAGAACTGTACCGGTCCACTAGAGACGCCATACTGCACGTATACATGCACAAGAAGAAGAAGGAAGACCGTCACCGGCGCCCCACCAGCTGTGAAGCTACCAGCACCGGCGCCCCACCAGCCTTTGAAGCCACCAGCACCGGCGCCCCAACAACTTGAAGATCTAAAGGGCCGATAGCGCTACAAAGAGCGCCCATAAAAATTACTTTTGTTGCATTAAGAAAAAAAATCAATATTCTGTTATAATAAGCATACACTTTAAGAATAAAATGTCACGATATAATTGTAATACTGAGCAGCAATTGCGTTTCTCGTAGTAAAGTTTGGCCTGTGAAGCCATACGAAAAAAATAGGTAGTAGGAGTACAGAAACTTTTTTTTTTTGGATGATACTTTTTGAATAATAAATAAAAAAAAAAAAAATAATATATATATTCTTCAAAAATTTTTTTCTCCATAATTAAAAAAAAAAAAATTTTTTTCAAATATTGCAATCAAAAAAAAAAACCCAATAAATCCAAATTAAGACATTTAATGCACCCCAAAATGCAATTTCAAAATACGAAAATAAATTTGAAATAGAAACCATGTTAGACCACGAATCAAAGGTAGCAGATTCAACCGCAAATGTGATTAACAATGTAGAAACCGGAACAGTAGATTAAAAAGTTATAACAGTTATGTTAGTAATTATTGTTTTCCTTTTGTTAGCAAATGCACTAACGAAATAATATAAGTTGCACAACAAGTGCATAAAAAAGAGATATGCTAGTAGAGCAGATGATTTAGGAAAGATATAGAAAAAAAAAACAAAAAAAAAGACTCCATTTCTTATCAAACAATAGAATGGAATGCATTAGCAAAAAAAAAAAGAACAAAGACGGTATGCTATGTTTTTACCTATTAGACGAAACACAAAAACAATAAGTTGTCTCCAAGTGACTGAGTTCAATACAATTTAAATAAGTATGAATAAAGTCGAGACTAACCCCGCACAAAAATAAAAGTACAAGAAATAAAATTTTGATAGTTAAAACCTACAAATTTAAAAAATATTGTAGACCTTATGGAAAAATCCATAAAAGTAGCATATGGCAAATTATTATTTAGAAGACCTAAGAATAGGGATGTGCCTGAATGGGTACATAATATTTTTAAATCAGACATAGAAACCTTTGATATAGGAGATTCGGATGAGGATATGAAAGTAGTAGAAGAATAAAATAAAACGATTACCTCCAGAAATTAAATAAAATTAATTAAATATAATTAATAAAATTAATAAAATTATTAAATAAAATATTGAGAAATGATTCGCTATTCATAGGTAGGGTATATTTCCTTCTTGCTACTGAGCCAATAGACATGTACCAGTTGGAAAACTTGTACATGTCGACATATAATTGTGAAGTTTCACCTCTGATAGGATGCTCAAATAAAGAAAAAGCCATTGTTTTAGGTTCAATACCTAACGTAGAGGTAAATACTATCACAAGATACGATAGCCTAGGTCCCATAATGATCACTTTTGTCAATAAGTACTAATTTACTTATTTCACACAAGATCAATTGAACATGCTTAATGGAATGGAACGAGATAGTGTCCATTATTAAGCATGAACGTATTGAGTTTGATAAATCGTTTAAGTGCCTAAATAAAAGTGCACCGATTTCAAACCAAACAAAAGAAAAGCACATTAGATGCTTGATAAAGACATACAATAACATTCGTGAAGTAATCTATACAAATTCAAATAGATTAACACAATTGCACTTAACGCAAGGACACGATGTGTTAAAAAGACTAAGGGAAAACCTTAGATATATATCGGAGAGACATAGTTTAAACCTATTTATCCCGAATATAATTAACACACCAGCCAAATTTGATGAGTCAGTATTAATGGATACTGACCAGATCGAGATACAATCAAGTCAAGAATTCAAAAACACATTCGAACTAGAAAACGAAGTAAGCATGACGTCCACAGTCGAAAAAGATCGACAATTTGTGAGACAAGTCTCAACTTCGATTCCCGAATTTGATGGCAACAAGCTATCACTCCAACGTTTCTTGACCGCCTTAAGAATCACAGATAGAACCAAAGGAGATCAAGAAGATCTAGCCGTGGAAGTTATCAAATCAAAGATAACAGGCACAATCCTTTACAAGGTTCAAAATGAACAAACGATTCAAGGAATAATTCAGAAGCTATCTGATAACGTCAAAGGAGAATCCTCAGTACTTATCGAAGCTAAATTGCTGAACACTAAATTAAAAGGCAAAACGGCATCGCAATATACGACTGAAATTGACAACCTGCGCAAGCAGTTAGCCGTAGCGTATATTGACGAAGGCGCAGACCCAGTAACTGCGGATAAATTTTCAACCAAAATGTCATTATCCGCCATGATTACCAATGCTGAACATGAAAAGGTCCGTTTCATACTAGAAACAGGCAAGTTCACAAATTTTAATGATGCAATGAGTCAATATATTCAGCACAGTACAAAGATTACTGGAAGCGCTGACAATATTTACTATTTTAGAGGCAATAATAGTCGTGGTAACCAAAGAGGCTATCCTAACCCTAACCGAGGTAATTACCAAAACAGAGGTAATTACCAAAATAGGGGTAATTACCGAAACAGAGGTAATTACCAGAACACCAATAATAACAATAATAGAGGAAATAGAGGAAATAACCAACATAACGGTTATAACAACAACCAGAACAGGAATAGGAATGATGTCCGAATTGCCCAAGATACTTCGGGAAACTCCCAAACTCCTCCAGATATGCAAGATTAAGCAGTAAAATATATACTGTCAACTTAAGTCTCAACAATTATTAATTAAAATTTTATCATTCAAAAATGTTGCAACAAATAAAAAAATAACATTTTTAGTTGATACAGGTGCAGATATTTCAATTATAAAAGAAAATTCTGATGTCTTTCATGACATCAAAACCAATAGAATTATAGACATTCGAGGCATAGGAGAAGGAGTAATAAACTCCAAAGGATTAGTCTCAATTGAACTTCAAACAGACAAATACATTATTCCATACAAATTTCATTTACTTCATTCAGATTTCGCAATCCCTTGCGATGGAATAATAGGATTAGATTTCATAAAAACATTTAATTGCAAATTAGATTACAATAGTTCAGACGATTGGTTTGTAATTAGACCACAAAACCTTACGTGTCACATATACGTTCCAATAACATTTAGTTCTGGTACTAATTCCACACTTCTACCAGCAAGATCACAAGTGATACGCAAAATAGAGTTGTATTCAACAGAAGAAAACATTTTAATTCCAAATCAGGAAATTAAACCGGGTGTTTATGTTGCAAACACTATTGCAACAGCCCAGAATACTTATGTCCGATTCTTAAATACCACAGATACATGCCAAATGGTAAACATTAATAACGTAAAATTTGAATCACTTTCGAACTACGATGTAGTTCAAAATTTAAAAGACAATAGAAAAGAGTCTGTAATTAATAAATTAAAGAAAAATTTTCCCATCTTGTTTAAAAAACAACTTGAAGAAATATGCACCGAGTATAGTGATGTCTTCGGACTTGGAACCGAACCAATCACAACAAACAATTTCTATAAGCAGAAATTGAGACTTAAGGATGACGAACCAGTATTTGTAAAAAAATTATCGATGTCCGCATAGCCAAGCAGAAGAAATCCAGCGTCAGGTTGGAAAGTTAATTGAACAAAATATTGTAGAACCGTCTGTGTCACCCTATAATAGCCCACTTTTATTAGTAGCGAAGAATGCTCTTCCGAGCTCTAAAGAGAAAAAATGGCGATTAGTAATTGACTATCGCCAAATAAATAAAAAATTGCTGTCAGATAAATTTCCACTCCCCAGAATTGATGATATTCTTGATCAATTGGGTAGAGCTAAATATTTTTCTTGCCTTGACTTAATGTCAGGTTTCCATCAAATTGAGCTTGAGGAAAACTCAAGAAATATAACGTCTTTTTCAACGAGCAATGGCTCATATCGTTTCACGCGATTACCTTTTGGTTTTAAATAGCTAATTCATTTCAGAGAATGATGACAATAGCATTCTCAGGCCTAGAGCCTACACAAGCTTTCCTTTACATGGATGATTTAATCGTTATTGGTTGTTCCGAACAACATATGATTAAAAACCTAACAGATGTTCTCAAACTTTGTAGAAAACACAATCTCAAATTGCATCCAGAAAAATGTTCATTTTTCATGCACGAGGTGACGTTTTCAGGTCACAGATGCACAGATAAAGGAATCTTACCTGATGATAAAAAATTTGATGTTATCAATAATTATCCTGTCCCTACGGACGCAGACAGCGCTAGAAGATTCGTTGCCTTTTGCAATTATTATAGACGTTTTATAAAAAACTTCGCCGAATATTCACGGCACATAACAAGATTATGTAAAAAGAATGTCCCATTTGAATGGTCAACAGAATGTGAAGAGGCATTCCAGTACCTAAAAAATCAACTTGTTCAACCAAATCTATTGCAGTACCCAGATTTTAGCAAAGAATTTTGCATAATCACAGATGCAAGCAAACAAGCATGTGGAGCAGTTTTAACTCAAAACTATAATGGACTCCAACTCCCAGTTGCATATGCATCAAGAGCATTCACTAAAGGTGAAAGCAATAAGAGTACTACAGAACAAGAACTAGCAGCAATACATTGGGCAATAACATATTTTCGACCATATATATATGGCAAACACTTTACAGTTAAAACTGATCACAGACCTTTAACATATTTATTTTCTATGGTAAACCCAAGTTCAAAACTAACACGCATGCGACTCGAATTAGAAGAGTACGATTTTACAGTAGAGTATCTGAGAGGTAAGGATAATTTCGTGGCAGATGCCCTGTCAAGGATAACAATATCCGACTTAATTGACATGAATAGAAAAGTCCTGAAAGTCACTACCAGGCACCAAAGTAGACAAAAGAATTTCTGCGCAGAACATAAACAAGAGCTATTGCCAAGGCAAAGTCTCGAAAAAGCTTCTAAGCCCAACGTATACGAAGTCATTACAAATGACGAGGTACGCAAAGTAGTGACCTTGCGAATAACAGATTCAACATGTTTATTGAAACATGGAAAAAAGCTGTAGCAAGAATTAATGTTAGCGATTTATACTCCAATGGAATTCTCGACTTAGGTCAGTTTTTCCAAAGGCTTGAAAGGCAAGCCGGTGTATCTCCAAATCAGCCAACTAAAAGTGGCACCGAGCGAAAAGATCTTTGAATCAATTTCAATAGATACTTTTAAAAATATGGGCAATAAAAATTTAAAATCATTAAGAGTAGCGCTACTCAAGCCGGTGACCCTCATCCAAGATGATGAAGAAAAAGAAGCTATATTGTCTACATTCCATGACGATCCAATTCAAGGAGGTCATACAGGTATAACTAAAACGATATCAAAAATAAAGAGACAATATTATTGGAAAAACATGACTAAACATGTAAAAGAGTACATAAAGAACTGTCCAAAATGCCTGACGTCGAAAACGACAAGACACACAAGATCACCTATGATAATAACCGAAACTCCACAATATGCTTTTGACAGAGTGATAGTAGACACAATTGGTCCACTACCACGTTCGGAAAATGGAAATGAATACGCAATTACTCTAGTATGTGATTTAACAAAGTATTTAGTAGCAATTCCCGTTGCAAATAAGAGTGCAACAACTGTCGCAAAAGCCATATTCGAATCTTTTATTCTGAAGTACGGTCCAATGAAGACGTTCATTACGGACATGGGAACAGAGTATAAAAATTCCATTATAAATGACTTGTGCAAATATTTAAAAATAGACAACATAACGTCTACAGCACACCACCACCAGACATTAGGTACCGTTGAAAGAAGTCATAGGACATTCAATGAGTACATTCGTTCATACATTTCAGTAGATAAAACTGATTTGGACATATGGTTACAGTATTTCGAGTATTGTTTTAACACAACACCATCAGTAACACATAATTATTGTCCATATGAACTAGTATTTGATAGACAAAACAATTTACCAATACAATTTAATAGCGTAAATACTATAGAACCTATATATAATATAGAAGACTATTCAAAAGAAGTTAAGTTCAGATTAGAAAACGCGTATAAAAGAGCTCGAATACTTTTAGAGAAAAATAAAATTAAGCAAAAAGAAATAATTGATAGGAAAGTATTAGATTTTAAAATAGAAATAGGAGACCAGGTTTATCTAAAAAATGAAACAGGTCATAAATTAGAACCTTCTTACGTAGGACCATTTGAGGTCATTAGCATAGAAAAAAATAATAATATAATTATAAAGAATAATAAAAATAAAAAACAAACAGTTCATAAAGATAGGCTAAAAAGAATGAATAAATAAAACAAAAAAGCATTATATGGAAATGAATAAGAATATATATATATTTCAAATAAAAAAAAAATATATACAACATAATATATGAAAAAAATATAAAAATAATACTAATAATAATTTTTTTCCATTAAATAACTATACTATATTACGTTATTTTTTAAAAAAAGGGAGGTGTAGTATGTTGTATGCCAAATGAGCATATGCCCACAGCATTGTAGAGTATACAATGTAACCAGTGGTCATATGCTCAACATAAAGCAAATAAGTTTAAATAATCAAAAATATATATATAAGTGCAGTAATAGGATCCGTCACTTATGCGGACTGACCGCAGCGTGGGAACGCTAGCGTAAGCACTTTTTGAGTATGTACCATCTGTACATATATATGCATATATATACATATACATACATACTACGCTCTATCGTTCTGCTGCCTTCAGCGGCAGAACTTATATACTTAAATTCATTAGGCTAAACCTTAATGGCAAATAAAGTCAATTCGGTTTATACCGTCAAGGAACAATCAACGTTTTATTATTTGATTGTAAACTTCAATTTTAAATGGTAGCGGAACCCTTTAAAATTTACAGTTAAAAGCGGGCCCATTGATATACGTATTACCATTGATGTATCAGTAACAGCAACCTCAGCAGCTTCAATTGCTTCAACTGAAGCATACTGTGTTCTTATTCATGATCGATTAGTTGAGTACAATCCATCGAATAACTTAGTTAGACGAGCTCAGTAATAACAATAGCATATCAGTAAGAAAGAGGAAATAACAAGCAAGCAAATAAGAAGCAAATGTGCTACCATATCAGTGAGAAAGAGGAATAAGTGAATAAGAAGCAAATGCTAGCATATCAGTGAGAACTAGTAAAATATCAAGCAAGTAAATAAGAGGGTGATGCTAGCATATCAGTGAGAAAGAGGAAATGCCAAGCAAGTGCTAACATAACAACTTAAAAGAAAAACATTTTGTTAATTAGGCAATTCTTGATCACCATTGAAGCAACTACACTAACTCGCTGTTTGCAATGAACGGAAAAAAAAATGATTCGTGCACAACCAAGTCTATCTAGCAATTCAAAAATTGCATTTATTGTAACCTATGGCTGCAAGGGGAGAAACAATGAATTCGTTATAAAAGAAGTTGGTATCGCATTTTAGCTGACTATCTACTTAGCATTCATAGTGAAGTCACCGAA